>JAQQAE010005723.1:0-17337 GCA_029823295.1 Pseudamia nigra
AGGCCGCATCATTGTATAAGCCGCAGGGTCGGCAATGTGTGACAAAAGCCGCGGCTTGTAGTGTGAATATTACGGTAATTTAATCGGAAATACAACATAAACAACTTATTACATGTTGAAACTGAGACATTTTACAATTTCATAGAAAATATTAGCTCCTTTTGAATTTGATCGCAGCAACAGTTTTCTATGGGTGGCCTCTGTTTTTGCTTCTTTTGTCTAATTGTTACAGTTCTCTCTTCAGTTCTTCCAGCATGTGTTACAACCCAAACTGATAGCGGGGTAGGGTGTAACAAAAGACAACTGGCTGACTGACGGTGACTTTACGTGTGACATTATAAAAACACAAATCAAAACAGTTTGTTTTAGACCAACTTAAAGGTGCATTCTGTGGTGTTGTGAAACTAGCAATTAGCTGATTGTTGGACAGCTATTGGAAAGGCGACTTGCCAGGTTATCTGTACGCTACCGGATGTTGAAGGTCCGAAATGCAGGCTCTCTTCGGTCATCCTGTGGCTACGTAGATGAACTACAGTTACTACCTCCCTAACTCTTCACCCTGATGACCTCGTGCACCTATGAGGTTGTAAGCCATGTTGACTGGCAGGTTGCCTGTCTAATCATTTATAGCAGTTTACTACAAACCATTGGCTACTAGCTAGACTCCCAACATTGTAGGCTGCATTTTTAAATGAAAAGTGGCTGTGTGCATATTTATCCACTCTGAGAGTTTTGATAGTTAAGAGTTGATTTTATTTCCCCAGACCTATTTCATAATGCTAGGCAGAAAAAAAAATCTGATTTTTCACACTATGCCTCCTTTAAAGATCCCAAATCTTAACAGGGAACATTTATCCATACTGCATTTGTTTTGAAGAATAGCTGAGCATATCAATATAGATAATATTGAAAATGATTGCAATAAATTTCAATTTTTACAGTCTAAAGTATAATTTTGGTCCTGAGTGAATGTTTTAAAAAAACAGTTGTAGTGCTTTTAAGTAAGACAAAACAAGGTGAAATGGCACTCCACTAAAGCAGGTCAAGCTGCAGTTCCTCTGACAAACAGTAGACAGTGCCATTTAGTTATTTGCACAAATTCAAACAAAACAGAAACCAGAGGTAAACTTCTGCAGACTGGTGGTTATCTAGATCAGCACCAACAACTCAGACACTCCATGACCCATTTCAGGCCTGAAAACTGTGTTCTTTCAGACACAAAGAAACAAAGTAGTACAATGTTAGCATCCTTGGCAGAGATTAACAGCACAGAATATGCAAAAAGAAATGAAATAATGTTAAAACAAACAAACAAAAAAAAACCCCACAATATGATAAAGTGTAAAAGACACCAGACAAATAGTATGTGTTGGAAAATCATAATGCACAAAAAGAAACAAAATGACGTAAAAAACTGGCAATGTGGTGATAACAATGTAAAATACACAGTTAACACTGAAAATGCATGTGATTTAGCTCACAGTGTGAATGGCATAACCCCTTCAGACGTAATGATCATGATATGAAAATATATGAACAATATTAATCACCTGGCTTGCACTTTAGACCATCTAGATATGATGTTCTGCTCGAGTTTGTGGCCGTTAAATCCATCTGTGAAGTCAGTGTTGGTTCAATATTGTTCAATAACAGCAGCCCCAATCAGAATAGTTTTTCTATTATAATCAAAATTCTCCTGTGATTTCCCTTACTTCAAGTGTAGTTTGAAGGTCTTTTATAACTTTGAGTGATGAAACCAATGAGGATGTGCCAACATTAGTGCAAGTAAAATAAACAAGGACAGTATGATCAGACACAAACGTCCATGAGCAAATGTAGGTTAATCAATAGAATAATTACGTCATGAAAATGGTGGCATTGTCCAGCAGCTGCAGCCTAACGCCTATGTGAGTCTAAATGCTGATATACTGGTTTTAACAGACATATTCAGTAGTAATGAAATATCATTAGAATGCAATTTTCTGCCCATAAACAAATCAATACTGGATCAGTGTGCTGCGTTTCTTCATTCAGCAGTGAATCTCTATTTGTTGTCTCCTCTCAAGGGCAGATCTAATCACCGTTGTCTCGGGTGGCAGAAATGAGATGACCTCCAGTGAGCTATAATTCAGAATTAGCCGGTCAGAGGTCTGGGTGAGGACAGACCACTCCCTGCTCAGAGGATTTACCACTCTGCCCCAATTTCAGCAGAGTGGAATTGGTGCCCATAGGTATAGATTTAAGGGGGGATGGGGGAGTTTGTCCTTCTCAGTGTTGGTTAAATGTGCATTTGTACTCCTCAATTAAACAGTTTCAATCTACTTTTATCTGTTTTGCTCTATTTTTGCTACCAAGAATTAATTTTATTAATCATTTGGCTCATTTCTATTTATTTTTGTAGATTTTGGTCATTTTTTGCTCATTCTAGTTAATTTTGAAAATTATTTTGTTTCTTTCTTGTTAAATGTTATTTCATTTCCTTGACAATTTATTTAATTCCTGTTAGCTTTGTGGATTATTTTGTTCATTGTTGCTCATTTTATTGCTTGCTTTGATCATTTTTCTTCAACAGGGGGATAACTTTGTTCCTTCTTGTTTGGTTTGGTTCATTTCTGTGATTATTTTGTTTCTTTTGCTGCTTGTTTTGCTTATTTTTGTTAATTTTAAAAATGTTTTCTTTATCTCCTGTTATATTTGGCTCATTGTTTACTTATTTTCTTGATTACTTTTTTGTGCATTTACTGTTTATTTTATGCATTGTCATTTAGTGTTGTGAGTGACAGCATATGCTATAATGTGTGGATTAATTTACAGTACAAAAAAAACAATGATTTTAAAAAATGTTTGTATTATTTTGTTTTCGTTCATTGTCTTCATTACTTCGTTCAATTTGGACAAATTTCTTGATTATTTTTTGTTTTATAGTTTATTGAGATTCAACAACAACAAAATATGTTCATTTAAAGAGTAAAATAGATACACATTTTATCACGTGGGTATTCATTCACAGTGAAAATGTAGAAATTGTGTTAGTCCTCAAATCGATGCAACAAAAACACACAAACACAAACAAGTGTGCGTTACAAGATTTTATTTTTGTCTTAGACATCATATACATACAGATATGTGTTTACCATTACTTTACTTTATGTTTTGTTCACAATCACATCAACATTGCATCACATTAATTATAGTGTGGATGTTTTAATGTGTTCAAGGACCCTGACATAGTCCAATTGATATCATGTTCTATAATGAGGTGAAGGCTTTTGTTGCAGATATACTTTACAGTTTCAGTCATGCTAGTTTGCAGTCTGATAGCAGATTTACATTTATGTTATATATTTATTTACATCACATGTAGAGCAAGAAAAGTGTCCTATTCTAAAGAGGAAATATTGGATAAATGATGATGACACTAGGAAGCAGGTAAATGATTTTAGTTTATGTCTGTGATATTTTAGTTCAGATGACGTGAGAAAATAAAACACCATCAATAAGGTAACATGATCTTTCATTTGGAGGAAAAGGGCAAATGTGATGATAACTTTCACCGTGCTGTGCTGTATGTGGTTCATGCTACATTACAAGAAATAAGGATTTTGTAGATGTTAAAATCCTTAGGAATATAAGACAGGTTTGTGCCTCAGGTCGTACAATCGGTGGCTAGAAGACACCATTCAATGAAGCCTTAGCCTTACAAAACATCTGAACACAGCACTCATTGCTAACAGCATAAAATAATACTGTCACACATCAGTTGCTATTTAATTATTACCTTTCTAGCACAGTGTCATCTTTGAAATGTCACAACTAAATTGATATGCAGATATATTTTGATCACAGCCGGGTGAAAATATGTAAAACATAAAATCTTGGTAAACATTCGTGTGCAGTCAGTGGTGAGACAGACTACAAGGACATCATCTCATATGGTTTGAAGAATCTGAGTCTAAACAAGATTCTCTAAAATCAGAACTGTTATTGTTTTACATTCCTTTTAATTCTCTGTTATATATCCATGCTGCTACTTAAATATTCTAATCCAAGATAAGAGAAAAAAGACCTGTGATGTTGTCAACTATGTACTGCTCAACCCCAACCTCCAATGCCATAATGGAGGTAATTCTGCTGTAAATGGATAGAAAACTCATTTAAACACATCACCCACCACTCACAGTCACACCAAGAAGCATTTCTCAAGATTGTGCTGTAAAGTCAGGCAAGCCAGTAAGAATGAGAGAGTTGCACAGTGGAACAAGATCTAAGAATTTCACTGGTAGAATCAAATTTGAATTTGCTCCTCAGCATCGAAACACTGGAGAATTGGCCATATTCAAGATCCCCATTGCTTTGCTTCCTACAAACCATGTGTCTCCATTTCTATGGCAGATGGCTCTAATAGTTAACCAATTGTTCAACTATGCAACTCTTTTATTCTATAAGGAAAGTAAACATTCCCTCCTCATTATTTACACAATTAGTCCATTGGGTTTTTGTCCCCTCATTTTTGAAACTGACAATCAATGAGCCACAACACGCCGATGTTGTCTCGGTGCCAGTCTGTTGGCGAGTAGACAAGCCAGAGCAATGCCTCCTATCTGGGTGAAGGCCAATCCCAAAACAGTGGCAGCAATATGGAAGACATTGTCGTTGACCAAACTGAACACTTTTCGGAAGCAGCCATGTGGGTGGATTCCTGCTGCAGCTACTCCTTCATTGTCATCTGACAGCAGAGGACGGTTCCTGCAGCCTTTACGCTTGATGCAACAGCTGTCAGGTAGGGACACTGAGGTACCATTTTCTGATGATGGGAAGGCCATGTGTTGGATGGCCCAATCTGAAGAGAGCCAATCACGCCAACCCTCAGCTCCACAACACTCCAAGGCCCTCTGCAGGCTGTCTAGGGCATCTGCACGACCTTCATCTTCGGTGTAACCTGCCACCGCTCGCAGTAAGCCGTTGCGAAATCCTCCAGCAATGTCTTCACGATAGAAAAGGCCAGAGAGTCCAGCTGCCAAACCCGCAATAAGTGCAGCAAGTTGAAAGAAGCCGTAGGCCCGAAGCACACAGGGGAAGTTGCCAGCTACCCCAAGACAACCCAGGAAGCCCCAGGCTGTGACAGCTGCCCCTGTGGACAGAAGGATGAGTGGAGCGTTGGGGTAACGATTAGTAGACAGAAGCATGAAGTCTGCTAGTGAAATCTGTGCCCATACTCCCAGGGTAAAAATGGCCAAACCAGCAGCCCAGAAGAGGCAGCTGAAGGCCAGAAGCCCCAAGCGCAGGAGGTGCATAACTCCCACCAAGTGGCAGCAAGATGGGGCAGCAGCCCCAGGTGGAGGGGCAGGGGGCGCCAGCGAAGCCTGTGAGCCGATGGACAAAGACAGTCGCTGTTGCTGGTGGAGCTGCTCCTCCTGCTCCCGATATGGTGGAAGCAGGTAGCCAGGGATAGCGGAGGGTCGACGAGGAAGAGGAGGAGGGGTGAGGAGGTCGAGACTCCTTGGAGAGGACAGTCGTCGCACAGCTAGCTCCTCGTGTTCCCAGTCCAACGCTCGTCTGTGTGGACTTGGTCGAGCTGACAGGGAGTCATAAGGCAGTACAGAGCTCATGGTCCTGATCCTGGTTTTATCTATTCCCCTCTCTCTCTCTCTCTCTCTCTTTTACACACTCCCCCTTTCCCCCGTTTTCCTTCACTCTCGTCCTGCAAAACACAGAGTCCCCCTCCCACCTCTTTATGACTAGTTATTAATCTGCCTCCGGCACCACCAATGTCGACTGGACTGTAAATCTCACTGATGGTATTGCGTCCGGCTCTTATCTGCATCCACAGCCCCCTTGTTTCCGCTCTGTCTGTTTGTTTCCAATGTTTTTTCCACCTGCATGGTCACCAATGCTCCAAAATTCCTCTGCTGATAGTTACGTCCGACAGCTACTGGCTCTCTGCTGTCCCTTGCTGTGGTCACAGAAGGAGGTGATGCATTGTGATGGACTTGCTGTCCACCCGTGCACACCCTCTCTCGGCGTGGAGGAGACATCCATTTTGAGTTTGAACCTGGACCATTTATCGAATAAACATCTGCAGTATGCAATGTCGTAACATTTTAACTTGAACAAATTGAAAGACATGAGGCTGCCAGTGGAGAGTATTTTGTGAATTTATTTGAATTTATTTATTTTTTGACAGGGACATGCACAACAATGCATTGACCTCAGGGGAAATATGTTTTGTGCCAGCTTTTAGCAGAGCTACTAATCTCCACCTGCAGTCCCTGGACAGCATAAGTGTCAGCCAAAGGCACGAGAGAAAAGATAGGAACTTTTAGGAAGTTTTTAGGTTCTGAAAAAAATGCAGATATGTATTAACTGAAAGTAAAATACACAGAAATGTGAAGATTTAATTTTTAAATCAGTAAATGTAAGAGTACAATGGAAAAACTTTCAAATGCATATTTATAATTAAAGTTTTACATTATATCCAGATTTTTTAAAAATCACAAACTATTAAATTGTACATTTTTATGGCTTACTTTTTTGCAATACAATGATTTTAGCCTTATTTTGTTTCAGGGAGGAACTTGAAAATAGTGTATATTAACCACGAACTAAGAATAACACCTGAATTTATATACATTTTAAAAATGTCATCTTTTAAGGATTTTTTCATAACTCAAAATATTCCTATTCACTGCTCCATGCTGCTCCTCTTCTATTGCCCCCTATCTAACTGAGCTAATTACAGCCTCTCAGTTAATTAAATACATTCACATGCTCGTTTTTTATAAGGACAGATGTTACAGTGGTCTGATGGCAAAGCGGAGAATATACCTAGAAGAATTGGCTGTATAAGGCAAAAGGGTTGAATCAGAATGCTATTATGCCATAATCTTAGACAATCGTGCATAACCCAGAGGAAATTCCAACACACAAGATATTTTTCAGTATCAAAGAAAATCATGACCAGTGAGATGTGAATGGCTTTTCACTTTTTCCAGGTATTTCCATCATGTTACAGACAAATCACCAGTCTGCAGAAGAAACAAGTTTATGATGTTTATAATTAATCTTTGCTCTGTAACCGGAGTCATTACATTTTATGTGTAGACTGTAGAGAACTGAACAAAATGGGCTATGTCACCTGATTCCAGGGTTAATGATTTAAAGAAACCAGTGACATATTTGGAAGTGCTGCCGAAGCAAAGATAACCTACAACAAAACTACTTTCAACAGCATTACAGGTTACATAAGTAGAACCGTTCACTTTATAAGGTTACATTTTAGACTTCACACTCTGGACATATTGTTCCAGTTGGAAACCATGTACAATTAACACTACCAAAGACAGTGTTGGCAGCAACTCAAAGAATACACTCTACAAATGTAGCATTTATTTTATTCGTATCTCCTGGTTTAGAATGTTTCACATTGCTCCTCTGGACTTTAAGTGTCCTTACTTCATCATCAGCATGCTCTCAGGTGATAAAATACTACTTTGGTACATTTGTGCAACAAAGTGTCCAATGTTTGTTACATGATAAACAGGCAGTAAATTAAGTGAAAAATACTTTTAATGTATTACAGGATAGTTCTCACCTGATTTAAATGTTCAAACATTACAAACATTATTCATTTATCTATTGAAAACAAAAGTTTGAATTGTCCAGATCACAGTATGTACAGCTTTGTCCTCCTCCACAGGGCAGCATGTAACTTCTGATATAATAAAAAAAAAGATTCTATAGGTAGCTGTAGATCCCCAATTTACTACATATTTTTTCTATTTCTGTTGTTTCTGATCTTACCTTCATTAATTTGCCAAACATTCTGTAAAGTGTCACTGATTGATTTTTTATTTCTTTCATCATTCACTAACAGTTGATTCTTTAGGTTGTATACAGTCTACAGACTGTGCTGCTTCTCCATGATCTCTGTGTGTCTCCATATGTTTCTTCAGTTTTGCATTTGATGTGAATGCTTTCATACACTGTTCACATAACAGTTTGGTTGGCTTGAACCCTGAGTGGCTACGTTTGTGCCGTGCCAGCTCTGATGAACTCTTGAACTTGAGCTCACACATGTTGCAGGCATAGGGTCTCTCTCCTGTGTGGATGCGTTGGTGAAGCTGAGCCTCGCTGAGGGTGAGGAATGACTTCTCGCAGTGTCCACAAGGGAAGGGCCTCTCACCTGTGTGAATGAGGTTGTGCCTGGTCAGTGCATATGGTTTAGTGAAGCCTTTCCCACAGTAGGTGCAGGGGTATGGGCGTGCACCAGTGTGTGAGATTATATGTTCCTGTTGGGTTTTCTTGCTCTTAAATCGTTTATTGCACTGAGGGCATGAGTAGGGTCTGTCGTCCACATGTGACCTGTGATGCTTGGAGAGCTCACCCTGTGACAGGAAACCCTTCCCGCACTGGGAGCAGAGGAAGGGCTTCTCCCCAGTGTGCATCCTCTCATGTCTGGCCAGAATGGACACCAGGGTGAACCTCTTGGGGCAGTGAGAACACTGGAAAGGACGCTCGCCTGTATGGACACGAAGGTGCTTCATGAGCATGAAACGGAGTGAGAAACGCTTGTTGCACTGATTACACTGATAAGGTCGTTCCCCAGTGTGGATGGACAGGTGTCTCTTTACATCAGATCTGCGAGTGTACGTCTTCTCGCAGTGGGGACACTTAAACTGACGCTTAACCTGATGCATCTGCCGGTGTTGCGAGCGTGCGAGGAGAGTGTCGAAGCCTTCCCCGCACTGCTGGCAGATGTATCGTTTACTGGTGACGTGAGAAGTCCTGTGCTCGAGCAGCTCAGAAGAGGTGGAGAAACTCTGGCTGCAGATGGAACAAATGTAAGGAAGATGACTCTCCTCGAAGTGACACTTCTTGTGGTGGACAGTCAGTGCGCGGAGGTTGGCGAAGGAGCTCTTACATAGTTGGCAGGTGAAAGAGATGGCCACCCCATGATGTTTGCTCTCATGTTTGGCCAGGTCCCATGAGTGCTGGAAGGTGCGGTCACACTGTGAGCAGTGGAAAGGCCTCTCGCCAGTGTGAGTCAGTTGGTGTCTCCTAACATCTGATGTACGAGTAAACGTCTTCCCACAGGTTTCACAAGTGAGAGCCTTCTGCCTGCTGTGAGGCTGAGGCACATTTAACACAATGTCTTTCATACTCTTCCCCACTTTCTGCTCTGCGTTTCCTCTGGGAAAAAGTTTAATTGATGTAAAAATTTCATCAGTGCTGGAGGGAGAGGGTGTAAAATTGGATCCTGAAAGACCTCTGTATTCTTCTGTGCGAACACTCTGCATGTGGAAGTGAGGAGGACTGTTTTTCTCAGAGGTGTGGAAGGGACACTGAGAACAGGTAAAAATGATCGATGTCATCTCATCTGTATCACCTGGAAAACACAGTATTTATAATGTTAATCTTACTGCAAACAGACATGCAGTTGAGGTCAAATACAGTTGGCCCCCTATGAAACTCTTGCTGTCTATTACGGGTTTTTTCTCCAAACCACGCTAATTTCATTTAGAAACATCAAGTTATTTTTATTGGCAAACAAACAGAATTATTTTAGAAAAACAGAAATAACCAGGGTCAAAACTCTTCGCCCCCTGAAAAACTCTCCATTTTATCCAAGCAGAGGGCAAACCACCACTCTTTCATTGAATAATGGTCTATCTGTGTGAGCTGAAGTTAAAACTGAACACTTGTCCAATATTCACTTCAGAAAGAATCTGAGGCATCATTTTGTAAAAGCATCATGTAAAAAAAAAAAAGAGTTTAGATCTGAGGATTGATGATAGACACAAAGCAGGAGGATACACAAAGTTATCAACATGTTTCCAAGCATCCAGAACTGGAGTGAGAAGCAGGGAAACATTTGGTAAAGAATACCATTTTCATAGGGCGGCCAATAATTTTGACCTTAACTGTATGTACGTTTCAGATTTTATTCACCCTGATGCAAAAATGTCTACCTCGGTTGACTCCTTTGACTGCAATCACAGATGGGGTGAGCGATACATCACTCCTGTTGAAATGAAAAAAGAAGTTTGAACTTCATATTTACAGTATGTCAATCATTTATAGAAAACAGTTGTGTTTTGCAACAAATACTACAACATTAAATTATTTTTAGACATTTTAAACATTTCAAAGACTACCAGAAGCAAGTACAAAATAAAATGAATCAGTTAATTAAAGAAAACAGGAAAGTGGTAGAGTCTGACAGATTTACATGTATTGTCCATGATTTAAAGAAGTTAATTTTTAAGGATGATGAAAGAAAAATGTATAGATGACATTTGTACATTATTGGGTCACCGCTGTTTTCTTCAGACTTCTTGATTTTACACATTTCTTGCCAACTTGGAGGAGTCTTCATCTGTAGACGTGTGGATCTGCGGACATTAGCTGAAGGCTCAGGCGGCTCCTCAGAACCAGGAAGTTCACTGGAAACACTGATTGATTCTTCATGAGCAGAGTCTGGGCTAACGGTGCTTTCTGTGGTGATTGATTGGAAAATGACTTCATCCCTCATCTCTCTGACAGTGTCTTCTCTTTGCTCATCTGTTTGGTCACTTGACTGGTTGCTTTCATTTATTTTTCCATCTGCTGCATCTCTGGATTCCTGCTCATCATTAAGGGACGAATCAAGATTTGATTCATTAGTCCTTGCTGTCTGTACATCCTGACCCAGGTTTTCTTTTCTTAATGCAAAAGTTTTTGTCAGAGTTTCCAGTGCTCTAGCTACATCCACAGTTTCACTCATTTCATCTGTTTTAAAGTTAGTAGATTCAACACAGGTAGAGTTATCTGCGCTTACAGCTACTATTTCTTCTTCATAAAATTCTGTTTGAACTTGTACTTCAGCAGGCTCAGTGATTTCCTCCACCTCAGAAACTCCAACTTCAACTTCACTGTAAACAGCCACGACGCTGTACTGGTCAGATCCAACGAAAGTGACAGGGTTAAGCACATTAGCATAGTTGTGGATGGACTGAAGTCCGACAGACACGTTTGGTTTTTGTGAAGGAGGAATGGATAAAGCCGACATGATACAGCTGCCAACGGTAGATGAAGGACCATCTGCAAAAAGAAATATAATAAAAGCCACTGGCTGCTTTGTGTGATACAAAAAATATACCTTTATAAGAAAAAAACGACTTGGCATATTAGCTTTTTAGTCTATGAACACAAAATGCTTGACACTGCCCTTTAAATTTGCTCAAAATTACAACTTCAAACCACATTTTTGTCATACTAAACCTTTTCAAAGTGCAAATAGATGACCTGTCTGTATTAATAACATTTACATGTATAAAGTGGCAATGAGAAAGTGTTCTAAAGGTTCTTTGTGGTAACTCCAGTTTCTTTTCATTTTACAAGTAAAAAACACATTTTTCTATAATATATCTATAACAGCAAAGCTCTAATGCAGATGTCAGTTATTGAATTTTAGTTAATTTTTGGAACATTCTATTAAAAATTGTATTTCAAATTTACTTACATTGCATTTTCAATAATCCTGAACTTTTACAGTGTTCAAAGACCAAAAGCAGGTCTTCAGGCATGGACTGAACACATTCCTCCACAAAAGAAGGTGCAGAGCCGAGCCAGGCTGCAGTCTGTAATCACAGTGTTGAAATACTATATAATTTACTACATGCACAAAATATTCTGTTTTTACCCTTTTTTTGAAAAAGTCAATATTCCTACACTGTTGAAATGACTACTGAAAACAAATCACTGATATTTCTGTTTACATGCAGCTACTTTTAATTTCAACATGGGATAAATAAATTATTCTTTACTTCTCCCTATTTATCTACCCATCAGTCACCTGGTGAGGTCCTCTTTATTAAAAGTGAATATGTTTCTGTATTTGACCAGGAATGTAAACTTTAACTGATCCATTTCCACAGGGTGGCAGCTGATAGGGGGCTTGTGTGTCAAAACATGTCTAAAGAAAATTCCTGGCATCACCCACATGCGTTGATCAAGAAATGCTTCATTTGGTAAAAGGCCTAATTCAGAACAAACAGAATGTGCTTTTTGACATGATGTCTGTCAATTTCAGAACCCTTTGACATTTGGAATATTAGTCTGACCATAAACACTGACACAGCCACCTGTTTAAGGTCTGGTGCTGGAAGGAGCTTTTCCAGTCTTGACAGAAGTTCCCATAATAACATGTGCAGAGCAGCATCATACTGCGGTCCATATTCGACTGGGAAAACCTCCTGTAAAGGACAATTAAATACGTCAAACATCTTTACATATCATACAATAGAACTGCAAACTGCATCAATATTTATGATTTAAAATCTAAAATTCGAGAATAATTAAACCGAGACTAACCTTGAAGAAGTATGCTCTCTCCACTGGATCTTTCAGGAGGCTGTGAACAAGTGCAATGAAAGTGGTCTCTGTTGTTTTCACCTCTGCATCCTTGTACTGCCATAGATGGGATTTGTGCCATTAAAATGGGCTATTGCATGCTACTCAGTTTAAGTTACAATCAGCTGATCTGTTGTACTTACATCTGTATTTGCAGACACTACTGGAAGTCTGTCCAAGTAGCTCTGGACAAGTAGGGAATCCACAGAACCTCGACTTGTGCCTCTACACAACTCCAGAATCAACTAAAACACAGATAACATAGTTGTCATTATTAAACATGGTTACTGACATAACCATGTATTTATTTTAGACAGACTGAAGATTCTTCTCACCCTCGCTCTGAGACCCAAAATGAGCTGTGCTCTCTGCCTGTGGTTTATCAGTCCAGGAACAGCCTCTGTCACCATAAAAACAAACTTCTGAAGCTTCTCGTAATTCATCACATCTTTCTGCTTCGCCAGCTGCCACATTGAGGCACATAGGAGCTGCAGCGGGGGCACGAGAAGGCGAAGAGAGGAAAGAGGCAGTCCTGGATCTGAAAACATACATGGGTGATGTGAAATATTGTCTCTGGGGGGCATTAATGAGCATTTCAATCAAGAAAATAAAACATCAGAAACAATATCAAAAATACAAAGAAACCGGGACCCTTTTCCTTGAATTAAGTTGACAGGGAATGAAAATAAGTCACATTTGACTTGATCTTTAATTAAGTTGAAAACCTAAGCGTTATATTCTATTTAAATTGGAAGAAACAAGCTTTTGGACATGTGTAAATGCTGGAAAACCATAACAGTGCTATTTTAAAAAACTGAACAGCGGTATAGTTAAAAAAAAGTTATTCTAAAAATCTGAAATAAAACTTTAAAATGTGATCACATGCAGGTAGATTCTGGACGCAACAGTGTCATCTGTAAAGCACATTCCATTAAATAGACGGGTCCCGCTAACAGTTTGACTAATATAAACAAACAAGTCACGTTACAACAGAGGGGAATTATTTTCTAACGTACCTCCAGTTTTATCCGATGATCCAGCAGCCTCCATCTGCACAATATGCCTATTTTACTAGTGAAACCAAAACGTAGCACGATACTATTTGATTTGGTGCAACATGCGCAGTTATCGCGCAAACCGCTGCTTCCTCAACGCTCACCTCACGTTTCCGCTTTACAACATAAAAGCAGCAAAAGTATCAAAAGGTATCAAAAGTACCAATATCCATTTCAAGTCAGATTACTGGACTGTTTGTAAATTGTAACACTGGCTTCTGCCCCCCCTGACGGCTGCATTAAATTTTACCAAACACATCACAGAAAAAGAACACATCGGTATTATTTGTAAATCATGAACAAAATATAATGTAAACACACAAATATCCGCATAAGAAACAAATACAGAGCAATGATCTCAATACATATTTGAATGATGAATGAAAACATATGTGTAAATAAATACATATGTAATGAGCCAGAAGCTGTTTTTGGTTGGTTAATATTTCATTATTGTACAAGACAAATTCTACTCTGTGGGCTGTAGGAAGTTGAATGTTGTAAGAATGAATGACAGGATATAAATGGGGCCAAAGTAGAGAGAGGGGTGTCATTTACTTGATGATGCTTTTTGTTTTTGTTTCTTTTACTTATTTCTTTCATAGTTTTCTGAAATATTGTGGCTCATGGCCCCCACCAAAAGAAATTTAGTATCTCCTTGAAATCAAGATTTTTAAAATATTCTCGTGACATAGCATTTTAAAAGTTTTTCCCGGCTAATTTGTAAAATATAATAAAATGCATATGAATGAACTTATTCATTATTCAAGACTGAACATGGTCACATCAATTAAAAGTGAATAAAATAAGCACAGAATCGACAAAATTCCCCCCCAAAATAAACAAGATAACCACAAAATGAACAAAATATACACAGCATTAATAGAAACGAGTAAATAAATCAACAAAATGAACAAAAGTAACAAAATAATCAGAGAATAGGGAAAATGAGGGAAGGGAGAAGAATATATTCGAGACAAAGAACACAAATTAACGGGATAAAAATATTGATTTAAAAAACGACAAAAAAAACCGAAAAAATAACCCTGAACAAGATAATTTTTAAAATCGAAACGAACTGTAGTTCGGATGTGTTGTTTCAAAATAAAAGTTTGTTAGTTGAAATTCCCGGAAGTGTGGCGGAAGTGAATCTTTCAGCCCAGAGTCACGTGAAAGGTTTCACAGAAATTCATTGTTTATCAAACCATTCCTGCATTTTTGCGCAGTAACCAGATCAATTGCAAGTCTGACCTGCACTATCATTTGAAAAGGTGTGGTTAAAAGTCCACCATGGACGAGGATGGACTGCCGATCGTGGGCTCTGGAGTTGACCTGACTAAGGTTAGTGTTGGACGGCTAACATTAGCGAACCATACCCGAAGTGTGGAGGAAACCTGCATATTTCCTCTAACGGCACAAAATCTGAGGGTTAATTGTAGCTGGACCCTAATTCCAGTTAACTGCTGACAGAAACAATTGACTTTATTATATTTGGATTAGATGTACTTACAATATTTTGAGTTCAGAGGGATTTCCTGCACAGTCATTTTAATTAACCAAATGATTTCCTAATATTTACTTAATGCAATTGCAGTGTGTGAGTCACTAAATGCTTTTTTTTTCCAGGTTCCTGCCATCCAACAAAGAAGAATTGTGGCTTATCTGAATCAGTTCATTGTCCACACAGTCAGGTTTCTGAACCGCTTTTCCACAGTTTGTGAGGAGGTTTGGACTATGTCTTCTGTTTTTATGCTTCCTCTCACCTGATTAGTGAGTTTAACTTATGCAATATACTCCAACTTAGTATGTGTCATGAGCTGTTGAACTTCTCTCCCACAGAAATTGGCAAACATATCTCTGCGCATACAGCAGATTGAAACTACTCTGTGCATTTTGGAAGCCAAGGTGAGTTCTCATGCCTCTGTCATCCTCACTTCTGTGTATGTGACCTCTACACATCCAACTTGTGAAGTTGTTTGTTTTCTGAGCAGCTCTCTTCCATACCTGGACTGGAGGATGTCACAGTTGATGGAGTCAGTCAGCCTCAAACCGCTCAGGCCAATGGACCCACTATCAATCAAACAGAAGGCCCACTAGTGGGAACTGCACCACCACCAGAGGTATACATTAAAGACATGCACAGACAGAACACACCAAAAACACACACAAAAGGTAGATGTGGCATCTTCTTGAGGTGAAAACTTGGGAAAATTCAATATGAACTGCCATAATATCTCAGTATGTACTGAAAATGAATCCATATATCATAGCATTTTAAGGATTTTATTCTTTAAATGTAAAGATGAGATGTGCAAGAATGACAACTGAACTTACTGTATTCATTTTGAAATTAAATCTAAAATGAACACAGTTCTTAAATCAAATAATGAACACAATTCTAAAAGGTTAACACAATTGTTGAGAAATGCAAGAAAAATGAATGAAATAATAAAACAACAAAATAAACAGAAGAAGAAATAAATAACCTTTGAATTCAACAAATCACATATATTGTGGGTGTACTAAATGAGTGTATGTAAGCGAATGCTTCACATATTCCTCACCTGCAGTTTGTCGGTACAGGAATTCTTGGAAGTCCCTGTGAAACTGATTGCTTGGACATTTTTTCTTTTTCATATTCACATGTGTCCTCTAAAAACCGGAATCTGAAGAGTCTGTTCCGTCTTGTAAAGTGCACCTTGCTCTGATTGGTCAGCTCCACTTGTGGAACAATGACCCAATGACCCACTGACCCAAAACTGCCGACTCACTGGTGCTCTGCATTTGTAAGGAGGGACAGAGTACATGGAAAAGTGTTTCATTTGATGTACAAATCATAATCATAAGTTTTGAATCATAACTTTTGAATCAATTCACAGTAAATGATAGACTCTAAAATTCCTTAATCTGCAAAATTACTACACTGACATAGCTGGAGTACAAATAGATGACAGATAGATCATAAAAACACAAATATTAAATATAAAATTTACAAGAGCAGAATTGCAAATGTGTACTACCTTTGAGAAATGCAAAATTGGATACCATACGCAATATCCTGTGCCGTGTTAACCAGCTGTTACCTCAAGCCACCTTTTAAATTTGCATTTTTCATGTTGCAGACTACTCAGAGTGAGTCTGACTCTGCAGCAGAACAGAAAGCAGAAGCAGCTGCAGAGAATGTCCTGACTGTGGCCAAGGATCCACGATATGCCCGTTACCTGAAAATGGTTCAAGTGGTGAGTTATCACAAAAAACATCAAGATCATAAATGTGATTTAGATGTTTTTCAGATGTGAGAATGACTGCTTACGTGGATATTTTGATGCAAATGTAGCATGCCGTGTGTCGAAGTGTCGCTTTATATTTGACCGTTTCATCGATGAAATTTTATCATTGCATATTAGACACAACACAAAACCTGCTCTGTCCACAAAGGCGAATTCCTCTGTCCGTTCATGCTGAAGTGTACGATACTCCTCATCTTTTTTTCTTTTTGCCATCTTCATCGTCAAAAGGGTTTGCTCTGAATAAATTAGCCGACTATTCGATTGAAAGGAGGGAAAGTTACTTCTTGACCTCACGACGACTCGAACGTGTCGGCGCTGACACATTTGCGCATCACTCACCCAGTGAGGCGAGCCCCAAGCGGGCTCTCGCTTCTGGTGTCAAGCGCGCAGCCGCTTGCGACCTGCTTTGGGGACAGGGGCAGGTGGGGAGTTTGACTGGGGCAGTACACATGTCAGACGGTAACGCAGGTGTCCTAAGGCGAGCTCAGGGAGAACAGAAACCTCCTGCGGAGCAGAAGGGCAAAAGCTTGTTTGATCTAGATTTTCAGTATGAATACAGACCATGACAGCGGGGCCTCCGCGGGAGGTTTCTGTCCTCCCTG
>JAQQAE010005724.1:0-17334 GCA_029823295.1 Pseudamia nigra
ACGGAATGAATGAAATTAGTTCTAAAAATGATTTAGAATGTATTCTTACCTTGGCTTATGACTTGGTAGTGTGTCCGGGGACACTGCACACGTCCATAACTGTAAACAACTCCAGAGACCAGAGTTGCCGGCTCTTAACACAGACAGAGGCTGCTAACGGCTGTTAGCTGTGTTAACACTGCCCGGGCAGCACCGTGTCGAGCTGGCATGTCCGGGCTGGGCAGCACCATGTCGAAATGGTCGGATACACCGCTGCCCACAGCGGCCCGCTGCTGTGTCGACACAGTCCGGGCTGCTAACACAGGTGGCTAACGGCGCAGGCAGCGCCATGTCTGACCGTGTCGACACAGTGCTGCCCGGGCAGCGCCATGTCGAGCTGGCGTGTCCGGGCTGGGCAGCACCGTGTTGACATGGTTGGACACGGTGCTGCCCGGGTGGCACTGTGCCGACACGGTCCGGGCTGCTAACACAGACGGCTAACTGCTAACAACATAGCCAGTTCCAGAGTGGAGTTAGCTTACAATGGCAGAGGCTAGGACACACAGGACCACGCTGTTGAGTTCTGCATTAAGGAGTTGAGCTGATTCATAGATTCAATTCAATCTTCATTCTATAGCGCCAATCGTAATGGCAGATTATCGCTAGGAGCTTCACAATTCAAGGCCGAGACCTCATGACTATACAGAGAGCAAACCCAACAGAACCACCAAGAGCAAGCCAAAGGCAACAGGGGGGAGGAAAAACTTCTTTTAACAGAAGAGAAAAACCTCCAGCAGAGCCAGTGACTCAGGGTAGGCGGCCATCTGCCTCGACCGGTTGGGGTTAATGGACAGAGGAGAGACAAAAGAAAAGAGAAGAGATAGAACAACAAACAACACAGACACTGCCAATGGTGAGGCAGTCTTGTTTCACAGCTTGTTAGCGCTAGCTAGCGACTAGCTTCCCTAGCGCTAGCGGCTAGCGCTCTGACTTCTGCGTCATTCTCATCGAGACCTGGAAGTGATGCATACATGACCCGCTAGCTTCCCTAGCGCTAGTGGCTAGTGCTAGCAGCTAGCGGCTAGTGGCTAGTGCTCTGACTTCCGGCTCATTCTCATCGAGACCCGGAAGTGATGCAGACGTGACCCGGGCGTCGTTGTCTGGATAATTCGTCGTTATGCGGTTCAATTTTTTTTACAGTTTTTTTCGTCAGTATCCAAATTTGTCGTTGTCAGAAGCAGTCGTTATCCGAGGTTCCACTGTATAATGTTTACAGCACTGATCGTCTTAGAAGGGGAGGTGGTGTTGCAATATTCATAAAAAATAGGTTTTGTGTAAGGGTTTTACTCTTTCTGAATCCTTACACATAACTGTTGTGGGCTGTTATAGGACACCCTCATCTGAAAATGGTACTCTGTCTCATTTAATACAACTCATAACTGATCTTGACTATAAGGAGTTAATAGTCTTAGGAGACTTGAACTGGAACTGGTTGCACTCAGGATCAGATGACTGCAAAGTGCAGTTTGATTCTTTGAATCTGTTTCAGATTGTGGATGGTCTCACTCAAACATTAAAGATCTCCAAAAGTCTTCTTTAATTGACTTAATTGTAACAAATATGCAACATAAATACACAACACCTTCTATATTTTCAAATGATATTAGTGATCATAGTCTTATCGCAACAGTCAGAAATACAAAACTTCCTAAAACCAAACCCTCTATTATAATCAAACATGACATAAAGCACTTCTCAGAACCATGGTTCCTCCATGATCTTTTTACTTTGAATGGGATAAAATCTATCTGATTGCTGATGTTGAAAGTGCTTGGAAATTGTTTCATGATGGTTTTATTGGTCTTATAAACAAACATGCTCCTTTTAAACGCCTTGTAGTTGAGGGCCGAAACAATCCATGGTTCACTCCCCAGTTAGCTGATATGCTTCATGAGCGTGATCTGGCTTGGGCAAAAGCCAGGCAGTCAAAGGAAGAGGCAGATTGGCTGTGTTGTAGGCAGTTACGAAACTCTTGCACAGTTACAATTAGAAAAACTAAATCTGAGTATTTCCTCACTCACACTACCAAAAATCTCAATAATCCATCTAAATTCTGGAAGGCTGTTAAATCTTTGAGTGACAATAATACTATTGCAGAGTTGCCTCTGTGTATTGTCAAGGACTCACAACAAATAACTGATAAGATGGAAATGCTAAAATGTTTTAATGAACACTTCATATCCTCAGGTGATTTGTTCAACTCTCAAAATCCTGTTCATGAAGGATCTGCTTTTATCGAATCAGATGCTCAACTGTCTGAGATTTTATCTTTCAGTTTTACTCCTTTTAATGTCTCGGAGATACATAAGGCTCTCAGACTTTTAGACACTTCTAAATCAGCTGGTCCTGATCAATTGGAGCCTTTTTTATACATTTAGATTTTATAGCATGTCCTTTAACTTACATTTTTAATTTGTCTATTTTAAACAATGAAATTCTATGTACTGTATATGCCTCATATATTCATTATAGCATCATGACATGTGTTAACAGTCTGTAAACTGCTACTGTGCTCTACATATGAAAAGAATAATAGCTGCTATGTGTGACCGATGTATCTCAATGATTTTCAGTGAACTTTTTCATAATAGCTGAATTTATTGGTAAACCTGTTTAACAGTGTTATTTTACTTGTGCCTATGTGTAAATGAGGGTTGCCCTAAGGTGGTGTAAATTAATGTTTTCGATGGCTTTCTGCATCTTAAAGGATACTTTAGGCTGGGGAGTGACTGCGACTCCGCATCCTCGTCTGCTACATCAGATGACACTACAGTGTGGATGCCTGATATCCCAGATATCCATGTGCAGTTATCTGCTTCATCAGATGCTGCTGGATCACCACTTTCTTCATCAGATGATGCTGCTGCTGCATCTTCTCCCATCCCGCTGTTGCCCACCTCAGGTTCTCCCACTGCAAAATCCCCATCCTGTCCAGGGTGCTCTGCTGTTGCTGGGTGCTCTCGATGTCTAGGGGTTGAACATAAATAAAATTTTGTGGCACTTGCTCTCAGCTGGCTCTGGTGTGAGGAGTGGTGCTCTGCTGAAGCTGTAATTATAGCTCTCCATTCGCTTTTATCCTCAGAGCCACTGATGATCACCTCTTCCTCTGGAATTGTTTGTTTTTTTCCTCTTGTTTGTTTTTGGGGTTTTGTGACTCTTAATGTGACATTTCCACAAGCAAAAAGTCACAGGGCAACAGTAAATTTCTGTGGAGGACCCTGGCCCTCCCTCAACCTCTCTCAGGCCAAACTCCATATACTGGGCTGTCAGGTGTTTTTTCAACAATGACATAAACATTTTCCTCCCCGTTAAGACCGCAGTTTTCCCGGGCCACCTCTCTCCGAACCAGAACCCTGCATCCAGGTTGGAGCTCCACCCCAAAAATCTTTCTATCATAATATTTCTTTGCTCTAATTTGTCCTTTTCGATGAACTTTGAAGCCAACTGGTATGCTTCCGCTATGCATACCAGATGCCTTGGGGAAGGATTCTTGACTGCAGTTATGTATTGATTACAGAGAGCTGAATTGCAAAACACACCCAGATCGACATGCCATACCCCAGGTACAGCACGTGATACACAGCCTGAGGGGGAACACCATCTTCTTACCACTGGACCAGGGTAAGGCATATCACCAGGGGTTTATGTCTAAACAGAGCAGACATTTAAAGTGGCCCCTTTGGGATAAGGATCCCGTTCGGCCCAATGAATGCGCCTGCTGCGTTCCAGAGGTGTATGGAGCAATGCCTGGAAAGACTGTGGGACAAGATATGTGTTTCATATCTCAATGACATTCTTGTGTTCAGCAGGACTTTTGATGATCACGTTGAGGACGTCAGGAGAGTACTGCGATGCCTCAGACACAATGGGATAAAACTCAAACCACAAAAATGTGACTTTTTCAAATCAAAGGTGAGGTATCTTGGCAGGATTGTCTCTGCTGAGGGAAGCAAAATGGACCTGGCAGCTATAATTGCTGTGCGAGCCCTGAAAAACAAGCAGCCAGTTACTGTTGGTGAGCTCAGAGCAATACTAGGACTGTTAAGCTACTATAGGCGATACATCAAACATTTCTCATATATTGCTAGTCCCTGGTATGACTTGCATGATGAAATGGGTCACCATGGTGTTGACAGGACTACTTGTTTGGTACGGGACCAGTTTTACTGGGCCTTCATCCAAAAATAAATAGAGGACTATGTAATGAGGAGGTGTGAGACCTAGCCATGAGACTAGAGCCCTGCTCACATACATAATTATGACTCAGCCTTTTGAACTTGTCTCTGTTGACTTTTACACATGGACAAATGTAAGGGTGGCTATGAGTATGTACTTGTTATTGTTGACCATTTCACCCAGGCTTATGCCACCACAAACAAGTTTGGTAAAACAGCGGCAGACAAAATCTTCAACGACTATGCTTTTAAGTTTGGATTCCCCCAGAGACTTCACCAAGATCAAGGTGGTTACTTTAAGAACCAGCTTTTTGCCCAACTGAAAAAGTTCTGTCGGGTTTCAGGCTCAAGAACCAGTTCATATCACCCACAAGGAAATGGGCAAATTGAGCGCATTAACCGGACTTTGATCCAAATGTTAAAAACACTTACGGAAAAACAAAAGAGTAACTGGAAGGACTCCCTAAACAAACTGATCTATGCGTATCATGCCACAGAAAGTGAAGTAACAGGGTTTTCTCCTTTTTACCTACTTTACGGACGGTCACCACAGCTACCAGTGTATCTCCACACACAGAGCAGGGATAGTAACCATCAGAGCTACATGCAGATGTGGAAACAGAGTATGAAAGACTCTTATGAGATCACACGAGAGAATGCAAGTGTGACGCGGCGGTAAGGATTTTGGTTAGTTTGAATTAAACTTAAATTACGACAACACTACCTTGGGAATTTCACCCAAGGAAATGTAGTAAAACTTGGATGTGGCACACAGGTCAGTAGCTGATGAAGCATAGACAGAGTTTCCAGTTCACAAGGATTCAAAGTTTATTCTTTACATTCATTAACATCCATCCACTCATCCATCCATTTTCTACCCCTTAATCCTCGTGAGGGTCGGGAGGGAGATTGACTTGAGCGAAGGCAGGGTACACCCTGGATGAGTCGCCAGTTCATTGCAGGGCTGACACATAGAGACAGACAACCATTCACACTCATATTCATGCCTATAGACAATTTTGGGATAGGCTCAAGCACCCCCCCCCGACCCTCACATTCATTAATATAATTCTTAAAATAGTGCTACTGGTGCTTAAGATTAGTCTAAATTAATACATAAATCACTAAATACCCCACACAAGTGCATACACACCACACGGAGCGATCGCTGTGAGACGCCACCACCAGACACCAGTCCCACCACCACAGGCACTGAGGCTCTGAAAAACAAAAAAATAAAAATCAGCACCATACATGTCATAAAAGTACACAGTGTAAACAACCTAAGAATACTGCATTTACAACAAAAATAACAAAGCACGCCCCACGGCCGGGTCAGCAGTTCCCGTGGCCGCTCTGAGATAGGCACGGCTCCCACAACCAACATGCATGCCTCGGACGCCGTAACAGCACCCCAGGCTGAGATGTCTTAGGTGAGGCGAGCAGAGTGGAGATGGAGCAGCAGTAGAGTGGCGTGGTAAATGGACTGAGGACAAAGCAGGAACACAAACATGGAGACAAAGCAGCAGCAGTCCCTCAACGGGTCGGAAACAGTCCCCACTGCAGCCACAACTTGGCACCCTAATGTACCAGGATAAGGGGCATTATTAATCTACCACTAGAATGGTAATTAACATGAACATATGTGTCATTTGGCTATGTACTGATCAGGCATACGGATAACCACATACAGGAGGGAGAAACAGGAGGAAGCAGCTTTCCTTGTACAGCGTCTAAGAGTACAGGTTAGTCACTATGAGGCTAGGCTACAATGCTAAGCTACAATGCCAAAGCTTACCAAAAAAAAAACAGCAGTATGGCGCGGCCCGTGCTAGCGACGCATTCATGCACCACTGATATGCATCTGCATATCTGAGAGAGAAAAAGCACGATATTTAGCAGCAAAAGAGAACTGTCATGGCATGAACATCGGCTGCATCTCTGCCCTTCATTTTAGCTCAAAAGTGACCATGTACTGTACCTTTCCCAAACGTCGGCGCAGAGGGCACAACAGTAGCATGCACTGAGTGTATAACTTTGACCTGCTGCAGCTGACCTCGTACTGTATGGGCAATAAGAGCTATTCCTCATACAGTTATGTTATGGGTTATAAGCGTTATTAGAGTTACAGTATGGTGTTGCTACTTTCATTAGTTACAGGAACTTCAATTTTGGACCATCCTCCTATCTGCAGGGATATGACTGCTTCAGGCATGCTTCGACCCTCAGGCCACTTCGAGCTATCTACAGGTTCAAAAAGAACATCCTGTCCATCAGTGAGAGGATATAGTCGTGCATTACACTTCATGATCCGGGTGTGCCATGCAGGAATGACTACTTTTTGGTGTCCTACTCTCACCATTCCCTCTCTCACATCCTGGTCACTTTTTGTGATGAGCTGAATAAAGACCTCAGTTTTTTTGCAGTCCAGGGAGAAAGCTTGCTTTACCACCTATGAAGTGAGTTCTGGCTGCTGCTTCATTCCATTCTTCACTAACTGCTCAATGACATTATAGCCAACTATTGGTGATTCTGCTACCCCTGGTTTATTTGAGGCAAGCACTGGTACCAATAGCTCTAGTTGAGGAGTTTGGTCTGTGGGTTTAACCTGAACTTTAACTACCCACCCAGCGAATGGAATTACTATTTGGTTAGCTGCTCTACCCACCAGTTCCTCACCTACATCTAGTAGTTCCTCCATGTTATGTAAATCAGTGTGGGGTAAGTAGCTACTCTTCCATTTTTCATTGATTGTGGTCACCTGTGAACCTGCGTCCCATAATGCTTTTGTAGCTACTCCTTCAAAGCAGCAATATACTATGTACTTTTTTTCCTATCAGAGCCTGCAGTCTGGCTTGGCGCCAACGTGACAGGAAACTGGTGTAGGTAGCACTCGCCCCTTGCTGTGTTTCAGTGGACTTGGCTAGCTCAGCCTCCACCTGCCTGATTTTTTTTTCCAGAGCACCTCCTGTACATCACTGTTTGTTTCATTCAGCTTTGGTGATTGTGGGGGTGGTGATGGCATCTGGTGAACTTTTTATGTTCAATGGGTCAGATTTACTAGGTGGCCTCCTCGACCCTCTGCATCCCCTTGAAAAATGTCCCATCCAGCCACATTTGAAACAATGTTCACGCTGATCCTGACAAACTGTACATCCTCTTCTTGGAGCACGTTTTTGACTGTGGAGAGCTGGTTGCTGAGAACGTAGGGTTTTCCTCAGTTCAGCATCTCTTCTCTCAGTAGTTGTACAGTTTCATGTAATTCAGGGTCTCTGGACCTAGGAGGCTCTGGAGCTTTATGGCTTTTTGGTTTAATCACTTCAGAAGGAGTCTCCTGCATACCCATCATCACATTTGAGGGTTCTCTGCTCTGGCTAGTCACTGTTTTTGCCTCTGCCTGCACCTCCCTCACTTTTGCCACTTTGCGGTTACCTGCTTACACTGTTTTGACTGGCGCGCTGATTCTGCACTAGCTGCCTCATTCAATTTATCTATGAGGATCTCATCTGTCATATTTGAATCATTTAAGTACTGCTTTAGCTGAAATTTCACTTATAAGCCCTGTACTGACTGATCTCAGGAACAACTTCTGAATAATCTCTGGACTATAAGTTTTGTGGAAATTCCCAAGTGTCCTGAGTGACATTTACTAACTTGTGGAACAAGTCCATTGAACTGTCTTCTTTAAAGTGACCCTTTAATATGGTTTTCAACTGGATTAAGTTTAGATCACTTTTGACTTCAAGCATGTTTCTTAAGCTCAAGCCTGGCTTGATAGCTTTAACAACTGCTTCAACTATCTCATCCTCACTGTGTCTTTATTTACTCCCTTTTCAATCTGGTGCATCAAATTTGTGAAGGAGAGTTTATCTTTTTGCCCTTTTCTGGCCACTTATTTTGAACTCTCTTCTTATTGTCACTTCTTGTAGCCTATTTACAGGAAAACTAGGGATACTTAGTGGCACTGATGTGGTGTTACTGGAGGAGTGGTAGTGCTTATTTTCTCACTTAGTCTCCTTACTTCATCCTTAAGTGTTTGGTTATTTAGTTGGAGCTCTGAATATTGCTGTTCAATGCATCCTCCATTGTCTGTATTTACAGTTGTCTTAAATGGCTGTGCTGCAGGTTGTAACAATGTGAACATATATTGCCCTGCCACCTCATCATCTTCCTCATCTATCATGTCACCCACAGAGTTCATCATTCCTCTTATCACTGTGCGCCTTGTCGTGGCATTTTCACTTTGTATTTTAGCGCCCACACACCTCCTTGAGCCCATCCAGTTGCAGGATCTACAGCTGCTGTATGACTCTCTGCCAGCTCTTCCAGGCTCATCCTGCTGTATCTGGCTGGTTCTCATTCTGTGGGCAGCAACAGAGACATCAATTATCCTATTCAGTGGTACAATCACCCCGCAGTTGCATTAATCCATCCCGGACGACGACCCCAAATTTGTAGCACGTGTGGTCGGATTAAAGAGACATACGGGTGATTTGCTGGTGGTTTTATTTTGACGCTGTAACACAGAAAATACACATTGATAACCACACCGTCTCTCTGCAGTAGCGCTGCATAGACAATTAACAAAATTTTTCTAAGGACCTGCGTGTAATAATTATTAAAAGGAATACCAGGTAAAGTGTCGATTTCTGCTCACCTGTAACACAGAAAATACACATTAATAACCACACTGTCTCTCTGCAGCAGCTCTGTATAGACGATTAACAAAACTTTTCTAAGGACCTGCCACATCCCCACCCAGGCCGCCCTTTTCCTTCCTGTGTGGTATTACCTTAACTCCTGCATGTTACATGAAATTAAAATATTCTCCATCAGATTTCCTTTTTGCAAACATAACAAAAATGCACAGGTACAATAAAAATAAAATTAATTGTGCAAAATGACATGAGGCATGTAACAAACAAAATATATGGGGGTTGGGGGAGCATGTTTCTGGACACTATTCAGTGCATCAGTGTTTATATTGTCCAGCAAAATAGCACATAAATCCACAAGGGTCCCACACACAAACCCACTTTTAGATGATGCAAAAATAGAAGCTTATTTGTGTTTGTCATTTAATTTGCAATGTCAAGTGATGTCAGCATCTGCTGCTTAGGTGTGCATGTATATTATTTAGTCATTACATTGAGATTATTTGGCATAAGAGCTTTTTGTATAGGATGAATTTTGAGCAGACAATCTAAGTCCAAACTCATAATCCACTCTCAAGCCTTGGCTAAACTCCAAATGACAGGAAAAACTGAATTGAATCTACACTGTAATGCAAATTAGCACAACAGTAATTATTACCCTTTTTTGTTACACCTGTAATCAATTAGAATTTGCCTTTAAAAACATCCTACTGTGATTTCTGTCTATTCAGACTCCATTAAAATACACATTAATTATTTAAACTCACATACGCAAGTGATGCATAGTGACCATGAATGATGCGTGAATGCCCCAACCTATTTTGCCATGTGTTTGCTTTTCATGGTAATTAGTCTCAGTGTCATTCGTTAGGAAGCACAATTAATTGTTTTGTTCTCACTCTGCAACCTGAAAAATGATCAACAAAGGGGACCTTTATCAAATTTGAATTCACCAGCACCAGTTTTATTGGAAATATTACTTGAAAGTCTGACTCAGAAATACTATCTTGAGTACAAGTAGATATTTCAGTTGTCTGATTTCACCTCATTAATATTATAAGCAAGGAAACATTCATGAAACTCTGAATATGCTGTGAATTATTCGCTAAGAAAGTTTATGTTACTGTCAATTCTTTTCAGCACAAATGTTATCTCAGACTCAGCAGATGGTCTTTACTAATAAATAAAAATAAGACAAAATAAAAACCACATCATTCAAGTTAAAAAGCAGTTCATATGTCACCAGTATTCATCCCCACCATCAAGGAGGTTACATTTTCACCAGAGACTGTTGGCTTGTTTGTCTTTCAGCAGGATTACACAAAAACTAATGACCTGAATGCAATGAAATTTGGTGGAAGTGTAGAGCTTGAGCCAAGAAAGAACCCATTAACTTTTGGTGCGGATCCAGTTAAAAGGGTGGTTCCACTTTCTTTAACATTAAAAGATAGGGTGCTTTTTGACATTTTTGTAAATTCTAAGGGTGCTTTCACACCTACAGCATTTAGTCCACTTAAAGCGGACTGGAGTCTGGAACACCTGCAAGTTCAGTTTGTTTGGGCTAGTGTGAAAGCGGACCAGTTTGTTTTGGTTCGGACTAAGGAACCGTACCGAGACCATCTCCAGAAGGTGGTCTCGGTACGGTTCGGTACGCCTCCATCCAAACTCCAGTGTGGTTTGCTGATGGTGAGAACTCTGACTGGCCTCGATTCGGTCCTGCTGTCTGTAATGTAGCACATTTTGGTCTACGGAGGCTTCCGTAGCAAGCTGTGACGTATATTTCAAGAAGCTAGTAACCTTCTCTACATCAGAGTCTTTTGATACGTCTTCTCCCTGCCAAAAAGAAGCGCAGTGTTTTCGACCCAAATACGATTTCCATGCTGGAACAAAAGCAGTATTTGTGCTTTTTGCATAAACAAATGATAATAATAAATCTCCACAAAAACAAGTAAAATAGTACCATTCATTATTCCAAAATAAAGCATAAATCCGATATTTTTGTCTGCTGGATTTTTCCTTCTACAAATGCTGAAATCAGCTCTCTCTTATGTCACTCAAAACACAGTATTTTGTAAACAGCGCCGCCACATGAGTGGGGGGGCGGGATATACAACATTCATAGTGGTTGATTCGTTAACAGAAATACTGGTATGAATATGAACCGAACTAGTTGAGAACTGCAACATTGTAGCAACTTGTGGGTCCAATTGAACCACTGTACCAGACTAACAGGTATGAAAGCACCCTGAGAGAATAATACATTAATTTGGATGAAGAAAATGGAGATATTTAGGAGAAATGTATGAGTGCGGATCTCCAATTTTGTGCAGATCCAAGGAAAAATCTATAGTTAGTGGATTAAAATATATTTCCCTAGGGGGTAGTCAATTTCCAGCAACTGGTCAGGCTAGAGACTTGCAACAACCAGCAACATGTATCAGAGATAATGGGGATTCAGCAGTGTATCACCAGTTTTAACATACCTCTGATAGTTTCTGAAGTATGTCCAAACAAATGCATTTTTTTGTGCAGATCCAGCTCTGTCAGGAGAGTGCACTATGGGCCTTGGTGTAGGGCTGCACTCTACAGAGTGCCATTCTAGTTTGCACTGCCTTCTTGTCCCTCTTTGTTCAGTTTGATACTGGCATTCCTTAAGGGACAACAGCCATGTTTTATTCTTTTAACTAAATCTGAGACTTACAGATGTCAACAAAGTTTTGGAAAATTTAACCTCGAACCAAATCAAAACAGAAGAAGGTTAATTGCTTGATCTATGTTTATTTGCTTTGAGGCTGGAGTCAGAGGCTGATGGGTTTTCTCCAGTTCTGCAGCCCAGGGAAGAATCGACAGGCACTGGCTCAAAATAGGGAAATGTGTAGTAACTCAAATGGGAGTTTACGCATGACTATATAGTGAGCTTATGTCAGATACTGGTGTAAATTCAATTAATTAATTCAGACAAATGTCTGCTATTTTTTTTTTCCATCTGTTGTGCAGTAACAGATAGGATCAGCAACTTGAACCTATCACCAAAGCTGAGATAATGGGCACTGAATGAACAGTTTTGGTGTATCTATGATATTTTTGGTATATATTTCATTGAATATGACAGATTTTGTGCAGATCCATGTCTGGCAGAAGAGTGCACTATGGGCCTTAGCAAATGAGTGCTATTCTAGTTATCTGCAGAGTTAACAAAGAAGGGGAAGGGATGTTTAAACCATCTAATTTTATGTCTACTTCTACTACGCGACAGTTAAATGCAGATGTGGTTTTGAACTACATGTTAATATAATTTCATAATGTTGAGTTTGTTTGGAGAATGAATACATACTTATACTGTATGTACAGTATGTGTGTTATGTTACAAATCATCTAATTTATACAAATGTAATGATTGCTTGTACTTGCCTGTGGCAATGTTTACAAAATTGAGACACTACTGACATGCATTTGCAAAGCAATCACAAGAGAAGCTAACTCAACTTGATTCAGGTTATGGGTAAGGATCAGGGCAGGGAAAGTAAAAATAAACACAGCATGAAAAAAGCAGTGTGTGAAGTACACAAAATGCTTGGACTGGGACAAAAGCATATGAAACACAAGGTGGGACTTAAACCTGAGTCTCCTGGGTGATGGCTCTGTGCTCTGACTAATTCCACCAAAAACATCCATTTTCTCCTTTGTCTTATATATATAAACTGAAAAGGAGGGCATCTGAGTGTAAATGTAGCCTTAGGTTGTAACTCATACATTTAAAAGCATTTTAAGTTGTAGGACACATTTATGTGTAAATGTGAGGTAGCATGGGGTCAGGTGTGTGCTAGGGTCTTGTCTTTTTAGTCTGTGTGTATGTTTTACCATACACATACAGTAAATTGGTGTTATAATGTAAGATATTTGGATATTGGAGACTGCTAGTAGCTAAATCTGGTATAATGCATATTTTCTTTGTTTATACATGGAGCATTTGAGATTGTTCCCTGTTAAATAAAATAAAGTAAACTCGATTAAATAATCTGTTGTGTACTGTATGTGACAGCTATTAAGTACCGGTCATTAGATTCATTCTTTCTCTTCATATTGACTAATATATGATTCCCCTCTCATACATCTGTGCAGTCAGGGCACACGTTGTGATGGGCTCCAAATGTCCTCTGATGCTAATACACTGTAACTGTCCAATTCAACAAATCAAGTGGATGTCCTCCCAGATACTTCAATCTTTATGGAATATCATTCTTAGTAAAATATGTTAATAATTGCATAATTTTAATAACAACAATAATCCTTGTTTACAGACCAATCCTCCCATGGTCCTGAAGTGAGAAAAAATCTACTAAATTAGTAAATGCATTAAAAGTTAGTGCTGAATGAAGAGTTTCAATGAGTAAGATATGAGTTCATGTTTGGTGCAGGCATGCTGTTAATCCTAGAATTTGTCAGCATCAGAGTACTGAAGTGTTGATTTAGCTTCCTGCAAATACAGTGCTATTGTTTTAAAAAAGACCCACAACAGAAAACAGTCAGTCGACTATTGATCAGTAATTGTTGGTGTAATATGGCATGTAAATATTCCTTTAAAATGGAATTTTAAAGCAAAGTTATGAGTTCATTTAAATCTGAAGATAATTTAGAATTTGTCTTGTGAATTTTTCAATTGAAGTACATTGAAACTGTGATGGTGGCCTGATACTTGATAAAAGAATTCAGAAGCAAGCAGATTAATATTGCACAGAATTAATATATGATTATGCATTATGTAAGTGCACAAATAAAAGGGAAATGGGTCAGTGCATGTGTTTGTTTGAGTGTGGCAGTATGTATCCATTCTCAGACCAGACCATCTGACTCAGCCGCCTGTCACCAGGACGAGGCAGATGGGAGGCATAAAACGCTCCATGCCTTGACAAGGTAGTCTGTCAAAGTTAGGGAGAACAGTCACAGGGGTAATGTTTTGACAAGGCATTAAATGTCTCCTTCGCAGACGTCCTGTATGTCATTCCATTAGATTGATGTACAGATACAGATGGCTGTATAATACATGCCTATGGGGAATCTGTATGCTCATTTCTTGACTTCTCTTATCCTCGGGCTTCCATTTACCTTGCATGCCTAATGATTAGCCTTTAGCTGTGTCACTCTGAATCTAACATGTAGCTGCATAAGTGGACGATTAAAAGGCATTTAAAATTGACTTTGAGAGGTACATTTTACTTTAAGTATTGTATTAAAATGGAGTAGCTTTCACTGTCAGCATGTTTAACGCAAAAGCAGTAGGGCTTTTATGTTTTCTGAACACTGTGTTGAATACATGTATGACCATTTATTAGTCATTTAGTGCTGTTTTTTTTGGTTAACGGTGCTTAACAATGTTGTGTAAGACGTGGATTAATTTCATCTGTATTCCACTTTTTCCTTTTAGCTCAGACTCCCGCATTCATCACCTACACTTAGGGTTGTCACGTTCAGATATCTCAATTCAGGTTGAGATAATTATCGTCTTTGCCACAGGGCATGCCCTGAGCTCCAACAGACCTTTTACCCTGTATCTATCCATAATGATCTGTTTGGTTACCACTGTTTTCTCCTGAAACCTTTTAAATGAGTGGACACCACCTAAGGCTGTGCCTGCAGAAATGAGCATCATTGCAGTGTGTCGATGTGTTTACTTTTCTACTGTAATGTCCAAAAATACGTAATTATTAGTATCACATAGAGCATCAGAGTCAACTTGTATTTACTGCACACACTTCATTTAGTTCACTGAACTGAACTGTTGATGTGTACAATGACAGACATTTTCACAGATCATTAAATTTTGGAAAGAATATGAAGTTCTATATTAGGCTATTTTAAGCAATCATTTTTAGCCTAATACTACAATAAGATGAGAAGATTCAGATACATTGTATGTATCAACCTACTTATGAAATAAACACAATCTCCAGATCACAAGTACAATCAATTGCTAAATTGTATTGGAAACTGATGTAGTTATATTCCGTTTTCCGCACTGCCATCATTTTTGTCTCAGAAACTCCACCAGAAGAAAGAAATTCACATATTCAGTGAGAAAGCACAGATTGGTTGTTGAGTAATTCTGCATTAAAGAAAACCTTGGAAGAAGTAACATAATCATGGCAGATTGCAGACTGACAATCTGTTGCTGTTCCGTGTGGCATTATATTCATGTATCAACCAAAAGGCATTGGCCAAGGAGCAAACATTTCCGCTCCCTGACAAACTCATGGAAGGACATTTTCAAGACTCTCTCTTGGTAGCACTCACAGCAGTGAGATAGACAGTGTAATCATTTGATTACTGCAACATCCTTTAATCTCAGCATTCACAATATAAATATTGCAGCTGATCCAATATACATCACTGTGACACGGTAAAAATCATCACAGTGATGTGAAGGTCCAGAGGTGGATCTTATACTTATTCTTCCAAAAATGACCAAAGATTTAATCCAGTTTCTCACATGCCAGTGGGCTTACTGGAATAAACACAGCCTTCTGGCAGCCTGCCGGACAAGAGTGAACAGCACACATAATGTCTTTCTTAAAAGCATTAGGTTAATGAGTGCTGTTATTGTTTCAGGAAGCTGCCTCATAAATATGTCCCTTTTTGTTTTCAACAAATCAAATGAAAATGTTACTTTTTTTCAAAATTATTTCATGGCCTTCAACTTGTCTTCATCTTTTTTCCCCTGCGTTAACAGGTATTACCTCCCATCTTTTACCAAATGTACTGACTTCTGACCTGTTCCACACCCTATACTTGAGACGGGCCTTGTCTGCAATATGGCTGAGCAAATTGAATTTGCCAGTCACCAGAAGTGCCACACTTATCTAATCCAACCTGTAATTCAGGGCTTTGCTCTATTGCCTTTGCATAACACCCTCACCATGTTTGTAACCCCAAGCCCCTAGGTAGCATTGAACTGTTGTCATTTCACTGATTGTAAAGCAAGGCTAGCTCCACCTCCAGCTATTGCTGTTCATTTTGTGTTGCTTTCTGTTGTCAAGAGTTCTCTCTGGGGCGCCAACACTAAAGTTCACGTTACTCACATAATCACAAACACTTACTATGCAAATGCACACATAAGCGATCACAGTGAAGGAGGAGAAAAAGATACATAGAGTCACTGAAAATTCATCGCACCAGGGACTAATGCATTTCTGCTTAAGTCAGCAAGGGAGATGTTAATGTAGCTGTGAGAATTAATGGAAGTATTGGCTTATAAACATTTGGTGATACATTATTGTGGCTCCAAGCGACCGGCTTCTTTAGGGTTGTTTTTCAGTTGCACAGTCCACAAGGGAAGCATTCCTTGTTTTAATTAGATACCAGATAAGCAAATAGTTACTCAACAGTCGGCTGAATGGTCAGCTGTTTCCTCTTCAACATTCATCATCCATGTTCAAGGATTTGCATATATAAAATAAATTACATATATGCAAGTAATGTATTGATTGATTTAAAAAATAAATAAATTTCAAAGTAAAAAAAATGAGTTTTAGTTTTTTTTTTTTTTTTTTCCCCCCCAGAATGGAAGGACACTAAATGGTAAAATTGTCAGTCATGCTGGTATTTTATTTTCAAAGTTACTCACCTTTCTTCTTGGTAAGACATGCTGTTAGTGTGGCCTCACTAGCTGATATCATTAAGTATGGCTGATTCTCAGAAACAGTAGAGCTATTTTGAAACATAGGTACAGTATTCTGTCTTGTCTAGTATGAAATGTTCCAAATTGGCTCACAGCATGGTGATGTCAACCCTGGTCCCAAAAAAGACACTACAGACAGCACTGCTGCAGCTGTCAGAATCTACTGTTCTGTTTGTCGACCAGTCCACACCTAAAATCACAAGGATCGAAGTGAATTTGTAAGGGGAACAGAGGAGTCCATGAAAAACATCATGATCCCAGTGTAATTGTGAAAGTCTGTGTCATCATTTGGAAATTGGGTCCACATGTAATTGACAGCTGCAAGAAATGTATAAAACTGGATGTGCCAAGCTATACTTGTAAATTTGTAAAACTTGGCACATCCATGGTCAGGGAAGTGGGCAGGATTGCTATGACAACCATCACCTAATTTGCATAGTAATTAGGTCACACCATTAATAATTGCAAAGCACTTATTTTGACCTGTAGTACCAAAACCACTATAGCACCAGATTTCAATATGTGGCAGACCAGATTGCAGGGCACCTCTCACTCATCAATTGACATTGATGTTGACCTTGAAGGTCCGTAGGGTCTGAAATTATTGCACTTTGACCTATTGACATTTATAGCTATACCATCTTTATACCATCTTTATTTATAAAGCACCTTAAAAACAACAACAAGGCTGACCAAAGTGCTGTACAATAACATACCGTATTTTCCGCACTATAAGGCGCACCGGATTATAAGGCGCACTTGCGTCATGCATCCACCAGATGGCGGTGTG
>JAQQAE010005725.1:0-17333 GCA_029823295.1 Pseudamia nigra
AGAACTAATTTCATTCATTCCGTTTCAGAATGAATGCTATTAGCGCTAGCCGCTAGCGCTCTGACTTCCAGGTCATTTTCTTCGAGACCCGGAAGTGATGCATAGCGGCTAGCGTTAGCATTAGCGGCTAGTGTTAGCGGCTAGCGTTAGCAGCTAGCGCTCTGAGTGACACAGGCGTGATGCAGAAGTGATGCAGGCGTCGTTGTCCGCATAATTCATCGCTGTTAGGTTTAATTTTTAAATAATTTTTAATATTTTTTTCGGTCGTTGTCCGAATTTTACGTCGTTAGAAGCGGCCGTTATCCGAGGTTCCACTGTATTTAATAAAACATACTCCAATGCAATCTGAACTCTGTTTCATCATATTCATGACTTCATAGCAGCACCAAAAGACCTTACACTAACTCTCACAGGCTCGACTTGTTTAAGAAAACATTCTTAGCCTGACAAATCACTCAAGACTGGCTCTGGAAAAGTGGCTGGCATGGCCACATTAAACTGATATTTTGTAGGTTTAAACCTACATTTTACGTTTAAACCTACATTTTGTAGGTTTAATGTGCAGGGTAGAGCATTATGAAAGAAGAGAGAGAAGTGAAACTGTGCAGCAGCTCAAACAAGCTACAAGTTTGTACTTGATGTTTGTCATTTTTTTTATATTCTGTACACAGTAAGCAACAGCATAACAAATATATTTAATGCACTATTTAGGCCTACCAAGCACTTTAAGTGACTTAAAGTTTATGTTAGTTTAAGGTTCTTTGTTTGGACTGAAAAAAATTCTAACCTTAAAATGAGTAATCAGTGCCTTTTCATCAACCAAGCAAGTAGAGTCAAATCAAAATCAGAATATGTCTGTTTCACATAACCATGCAGCCCTGTTGTTTAACTCTGTCTAGTGGAGCAGTGCAAAAACAGAAATAAAAAGCATGGAAGGGAATGAGGGAAAAACAGAATAAGAAAGGGAGAACAGCTGAAGTAATTTGCTCTTTCGGTTTTGCGGTTCCTTCCATTTTCTCTTTCTGTGATTAAAACACACTTTAATGCATTCAAATGTAAAACTGTGTATGCCTCAATTTGTAAATATGCTGTATAGAATATTCTTATTATTCATGCGAGTGTTGCCACTTGTTCTATTATCTCCATGTGGCAGCCTACTGGACAGATGTTTCAAGCTAATTAGTGAAAGGGCAGACTCCTAACGCTACAAACATGAGTCCTTAGGGCTTGGGAATGTTCAATACCCTCACTCTCTTATGTACAGACACTGTCACACACAACAGACAAGACACTACAATCCCATACATCCACAACTGCCAAGATGGTGTGCATGTATGAGGGCTCGCATGCTGGTGGTCTCACACTGAAGTGACAAACCAGCTGAAAACTCAATACCAGCAAGACAGGTAAAAGTCACTTGAGCATTGCTCATTACCACAGAGATCAATCTGACCTCGCAGACTAGCTCAACAAAAGCTTAATTTCTGCTTGATTCTCACTCTTGGAAGCCAGAGGATCACATAAAACCACAGTCAATGGAAAATCCAATCATTCTGTGTCAATAAAAGTAACCTTATTTCTCAAAGTCAGAAAGCAGACATGGAGAACTAGGACTGATCTGCAGCATCATACCCCGTGCATCCGAGCCTTACACTGTAGTTGTTTTGCTGAATGGGCACAACATAGCTAAACATCATTTTGATTCTGTATTGCCCTCCATTTACCTATCAGAGGAAACTTCTTAATAGCTGCTCTTATGTAGGTGTAGTCATCCTGTTAAAATTGACAGGTTTGTCACACAAAGGACACATGACCTTCCTGAGGACGGCTGCACATGACAGCAGTTGAATACTATTATCTTAATTTCAATTGTCCTGACAATAACTGTCAGTATTTTCACATGAAGACAATATGAACCTGATTGGAGCAACAGAAGGAATGGATTTTGGCCACATTCTAGGTTTTCTTCTCATCTTAAGGCGAGTCATCACTAGGCCTGTTCAGTCCAAAGATTCAGCAAATTGAGACTTGCAACACTCCAGTCTGCAGTGTTCTAAAACCGTGAGAGTTCAGACCAGTGCACAGAGGTAAGTTAGTGTAATATTTCAGTAGCAACAACTCCCGTTTCTTATGTACTCCTACCAGCTTTTCAGGCTTTTTTATATGTGGATAAATGAGGATTGTAATATGGAGTTATTTACTGCAGCAACGTTTATGATATTTCTTGAAATGGCAACAAAAGCAGGAGCAGTTATGTTGTTTAGAGGAAATAGTGGCACCTAAAATGAAAGAAAAAAGGATTTATGAAGGAAACAGCAGATATTAACTGTGTGTGAGGTAACAGATGATCTACACTCCATAAACACAGAGAAAAAGCACACACAATATATGCAGTAGACCACCACCTGATGTAAGGTTTATGCCATAGCTACCCTAAATTCCTCACTCTTGCTCAACATGGTAAAATGAGGGGAATTCACTGAAAAGGAAAGAGTCTGCAGTAAAGCACTTGGTGATGTTGGAAGGTCCTTGAGGAAAACAGGACAGATGGTCTAATGAATTTGTTAATCGCTCATCACAAATCTTTCAGTGTGAATTTTGCATTAAATGAAACTATATCATAGTATGCTATTTCATATTCTGTTTTCCTAGGCTTCTCACTAGTTTTTGCAAACAACATCTCATCACCCCTTTACGTTCTTCCCTAGAACGGGCTTCCTGTGTGGGTCTGGCTCCTACTTACATACTGTATCTGAATTGTTAACACCTTATGAGCCAGCCTGTGACCTGATCCTCAGGTGGGAACCCTCTGGACGTTCCAAAGTCAAGGCTTAACTCTAAAGGTGACCGAGCCTTTGCAATCAGAGCGCCTCAACCTACCTGAGGAGATAAGGTAGACGGAATCAGTAACTCCTTTTAAAGCTCCTCCTACTGGTTTTATTGATATGCTTTTATGTAATTTTATGGAGTCTTCCTGTTTTTTTAGGGTTTTTTTTTTACCTTTGCTTTCTCTCTTTCATTGCTTTCATACGGTTGCATGTTTTTTATGGCTGTTAACTTGGTATTTTAAAAGTGATCGGTGTGCATGAGATGTTAAGAATCATAAATGCACATGCGGATGTTAAATACATTATGGGGATGCTTGAAGAGGGGGAGTGGGCGTTACTATTGAATAAAGTGCTCTAATTTGAAAATCTGTTGTATAATTCAATTCCATGGGCTATTTGTAATTAAATCATGCGAAGAGCCTGCAGCCCGCCCTCCGAACTAAGCATTTCACTTAAACTTACGTACAAAAACAAGTTGTGGACGCTTTCCCACAAAACTAACACTCCTAGTATAAGTACACACATTTCCATTTCTACCACTGTATTCCTCAGTTTTGAAGTCACCTGTGCTATATCTGCACACACAAAAAATATAACCTGAATTATATGGCCATGAGTCCTCTTACAGACAGAGTAAATGCCATGCTATTAACTTGATTCTTTCAAGCTGAGTATCTAATTACTGTAATTAATTTGTGTTTCTTTGTCTGTCTTCATATACTTGCAGGGAGATAAGTTATCTGTGTCTGGGACTTGAGGTGAAAGAATGCGATTACTGTTATCTTCTCAAGCCCTTCATTCTACCTGAATGCTGTAAAATGGACGACAAATCTAAAGAGAGACAAGAATATCATAGAAATGGAAAAAAAGGGAGACAAAAAAGAGATAAACAATGCTTGCGCAGTCAGTGAAGATACAATATAGAAGGATGATCATGTTCACTCAGGTACTCTTCAGATTTCTTCCGTTACACAAAAGTATATGCATCTGGACACCTGAGTGATGCACCTACAGGAACTTTGACATCACTCTTCCAAATTTGTTTGGTCATATGCACTAAATCAATAAACAAAAGTAAACAAAAAGTAATATAATGAATAAAATGAACAAACATAGTGTGTAAAATGAACAATATAACCCAAAAATGGAACTAAAATAAACAATATTATGAACAAAATGAAAAATAAAACAAAAATTAACCAACTAGTCAAGAAAGCAGATCACAAAAAATTAAACATTAGCCCTGATAGGAAGGGACAATGAAGCTGTGACACTTCTCAGATGTCTTAAAAACAGATCAAACATCCCACATGGGCTAAGTCAGCCTTCCTGGTTGGTTTCCTTGACTACTTTGCACATTTTTGTTAATTTTTTGTGCATTTGTGCATTCATTTTTTAAAGGACACATATTATGGAACATAGGATTTCATGGCCATTTGTAACCCAAATAAAGTCCAGGGGTCTGATAATGTTAAGAATCAAAATTCTCACTTGAAAAAAAGCAAAACAGCGTCTTCTCTGACAAATAGATCTAAAAGAGATTTATGGATATTTGTGATGTCACATATAGATAACCGCTGCCTTCAGTTAATCTTACAAGACCACCCGACCTTTCAGAACCACCCAAACCATCCTAGCATCCATGGTCCAGGAAATCAACACAATGGCATCCATGGCATAGATAGGAAAGGGGTGTGGTCAACAAGAGCTCATTTACACTTAAACAGCCTATAAGATACAGGTCTGAAAACCAGGAGTAATACCAACATGGCAGAATGAACAATGTCTGTAGTGAGTTGCGCTGAAATTTAAAATACGTATATGTTCTAGGGACATATAAGAATTAAATTAGCTTGTTAAAATGCATACATTATTTTTCCTTCAATTAAGCATTTTTGGTCATTTTCTTATTTTGTTCATTTTACTTACCGTACTGTAATGTAATGACCAACAATAAACACTTTATGTCTACATTGTGTATATTAGCAAAAATATTACTACCCATGCTATGTAATGTCCTCTTTATTTTGTGAATTTTCTTTGAAACCATAACATTTCATTCAACCTCATTCCTGCAAATTCTCCCATCCATCCTTTCTCTTTCTTGCCTCCCTGTTTATGAACTGAGCATTTGCTGCATACTAACAGGTGCATTTTCTCTCTGATACATTATAACTGCTGCCATTTAGCCTTAATGTCACTCACCACTCTTACTCTACTCCTACAGTGTGCGTTATGCATGTTTGATTATTTGAGTCTGAATGTCGTGCAAGTCTGTGTGAGAGTGTTGAAAAGTCAATGTTAAATAGGGGGAAGCACATTTTGACATTGCTTTGCTCTACGGATTTTCATGCTACATATTTTCATGGATTTTCTTGCTGTACAACACAAGCCCAGACAGATGGTGTGCAAGCAGGCAAACATGCACATGTCAGTTTCAAGATGCACAATAAAGATGCACTTGAGGATAACTGAGCTACAAGGTTGAGGTGCGAGAAGAATGCCATTACTACACCAGTGCTACAAAACGGTCTGTTTACAATGTGGCAAACCGGACCTACAAAAGCCTCAAAACTTCTGGAAAAAAGTAGTAACACTGTAGTGGCTTTCATCTGGCAACTCGACTGCACGGCCCATTTTTGCTTCCTTATTGTGCATCTTGCATCTGCCACACCGCACTTTTGTACTACATTTCAAGACTGTATGTCAGCTTAAATTATTTGTGGATTTTTTTTTTGCATTAGTAAAAAAAAATATAGCATGAAAGAGTGCACTTGCAACTACTGACTGGTGAAACTCGCAGCAAAAGACCTGCCTCCGCAGGAAGAAGAGCCAACTGTTGATTTTATTAGAGTGTATCCATATTCTGTCGCCAGTCCATCTTGCTGTCCAGACGCACACCAAGATATGTGTGTGAAGAAGGGACTTTAACTAACAAAGGCCTGGTATAAATTCTTGGTCCTAGAGGTGTTCAGTAAGAGAAGTTTTATGATGCCACTCACAGAGGGCATTCAAATCTCTGTAGTCCCTTTCCTGTTCATTCCTGATACACACCACAATAGCAGTGGCACCAGAGTATTTCTGCATGTGACAAGACTGTGAACAATGTAAACAGGAAGGGAGCCAAAACGGTTCCCTGTGGAGCACCAGTGTGGCTCATTACTGTGTCAGGTGCATGGGTCCCCAGCCTGAAAAAATGTGTCCTTCCTGTCATGTAAATCTGAGAACCAAGACGCCTCATTGTCAGGGAAAATTCATATATGACTAATTTAGGAAGGTCATATCAAACATACAAATTAACCTAAAAAGTACAGCAACTTTATAAAAGATGCGAAATTTAAAAAAATTAAAAATCAAACTTCTTTCTTCTTGCCAGATCACAGAGGTTGTGTCTTTTCCATTTCTCCAAAATAGGACAAAATTTGAATTTGAGCCTTTAAATTGCAGCCTTTTGCAACTACACAGCTGCACAGACTGATATTGCAATTATGATAGGATTAATTGTATCATCCTATCACTGGGCAAAAAATGTATAATTACATTTCAATACATTGCAATTTCGAGTGGTCTGCAACAAAACAAGAATCCTACCTACTTCTTGGCCTGTGGAAATTCTACCCTTTGACACAAACTGACTAATTACAGGAGTTTTCATGCAGGCATGGGAGTTAAATATGATTGTCAGCTATAATTACTGATTGCATAAAGTAGAGCAATAATGTTATGTCTGAGGAAGTCTTAATAGGAGAGATTTGGAAAATAGCTTTTCTTTTCCACAGTAGCATGAAACAGCTAAGGGACATCTACTTTCATATTATGGTTTTATTTAGGTTACATGTTACATTTGGAGGTTTAGGGACTGATGCCAGTGCTGTGCCTTATGGGCTTGACATTTTATAGTGACATCCTTAAAATATGGTTTGTTTAGAAAATATCTTCACTTAAAAAATAGTTAGAAAGACAAAGGGAAATTATATCACTTCAGAAAACATTGTGTTAATGCTGTAATGTACTGCACCTAATATATTTCCGGGGATACTCAAGCACTCACTGACTATATAATGTTATAATTTTTCAAGGAGGTGCATTGGACTTCCAAACAGCATAAGAAATAAATACATTTAACAAGTAAAATGCATATCAACAACTTGGACAAAAACATCAATACACTTTTTTTTTCTTTTTTAAAGCCACTTCAGAATTTGTATTTATTGGGTTTACAGCATCTCATGGCCATGAAATGAACATGTCTAGGACTGTCAAAGTAAAATAGAAAGCATAGTGTTAAATTCCAAGCACTAAGGACAACCTCTACTCTTGTAATAGCAGTAAATCTGACAGCCTTGTCTGCAAAGGGGCACCAGTCAGGAATGCAGGAAACAGCAGTGCATGCCTTTCATTATTTGGTACAGAGATATTTTCTGACCTCATTTTGCACTTGATTTTGAAGTGCTAAAGTACTGTGGCAGGAAAAGGTAAAAATTATTGCAAAAACTGAAAGACCATGCTGTAAAAATATACTATATTACCAGCAAACAGAGCTTATAAGTTCATGAAAACCACTTCAAAGTATTCATCATTGTTGCTGTTAATGACAAGTATTTTACTGCAGCTGGTTCAAATGTCTTGGATTTGCCTTATCAAAAAAAGCTGCTTCAACTGCAAAAACAGACATCAGGACATGATGCATGTAAACTGTTAATCATAATCTTCTTTTCCTAAAATTAATGTATATATTTTTCCATTAACTGAAACTGGGGATATGACATTTTGAGCCATGTGTCACTTGCAAATAATCTTTAAAGTAATGTCACCTATTTTGAACAAGGCAGTGGTTGAAGATGGTTAAATTATGCCCATCTTTTTGTTCATTTACTTGATTTGTTTGGTAATTTTTCTTCTTTTTTGTTCCTTTCTTGGGAACTTCTTGATTGTTTTGCTTATTGTGCTTACAGCATTTTTCTATTCATTTTGTGTATTGTTATTCACTTTTGTTCACTTATATTCATTTTTTTGTATTATTGTGTACCTTTTGCTTCTCATGTTGTTCCTTTTTCCAGATAATTTTGTTAATTTTAAGTCAAGCTACTCACTGACTGATAGCATTTTGCTTTGCTTTATGCCTTAAATTTGTAATTACTCTCAATTTAATGTCACCTCATTACTGTCAGTTTGCCTTGTCGGGCAGTGTAATGGACACCATGCATGACAGGATTAACGCTACTGGTCACGCATGACGACTGTCCCTGTCAGTGTGGATTTACCTGCACAGACCTGCCAACTGCATGTATTTTCTAGCACGCCTTTGTTTTCGTCAGATTCTTTCTCCAGATGTGTCAGCAAAGACAAGTACATGAACATCTCGTGCCAAGCACAGCATCATGCAGTGTGTGCTTGTGTATGTGTGTGTGTGGGTGTGGGTGTGGGGGGGGGCAACTCAACTTGAATTCATGAAACAAAGACGTAAGTGATCTGTTATCGCTCTATTTCCCTCTTGTACCTTCCCAGTAAGTATGGTGATGGTGTCTGTGAGTTTTTCTTTGCATTAGAGTGCAAACACACAGGAAAGCATCAGAATATTGTCATTTATTTGTCTATTTCACAGGTTTTTGTCTCTACATCACAACTCTCCTCTTTGACACACTATCATGCTCCTGTCACTATTTTGCTCTTTTGCTGGGTGAACAAGTGGGGCCAACTTTGAGCAGTGTGTTTTGCAAACACAAGCAAGAGGCTAGTTATGTACTTGCTCATGTTTGATACAGACAATGCAGGAAGTTTGGGTTATTAAGAACTATGCACTTTGGACAGATTCACAGCAAATTGCAAAGTTCATCAATAGTGATTTTTTTAGACACTGTGTTGTATACATGGTATTAAAATAGATGGCTATGTAATTAAGTCCTGGGATTGGATGCACTGGACCTCATCCTGACATGAGCCAGAGGAGTGTCAAAGGCTCATGTGATTCCTCCCAACAACTAATGACTCTATATCACCACCATTACTGTTTGCTTAATTAGCCTGTCTGTTCTAACTGTGGTATACGCTAATGAACAAAGTCTATAAAGGTTGTGTGTCGGCTTTTAGAGACACAGGGGAATGAAAGAATGAACATTGTATCTGCGTATGCACTGTTGGCATAATGTAATATTTAGCTGCCACTAAATAAAATGGTCATGGCTATTTCAGACAGAGAATTACAGCATTGTGTGACACAACTGATTGCTGCAGTAATTCATCTGTGCATTAAGCCTACTGTTACACATGCTTTGAAATACTGCGGCATTATGAGAAATGTGGATATAAAATACAGGATTTTTGGCTTATTATAAGACTGCAAGCAAGACACCTTAAGCCAGTGTTGCCAGTGTGTTGGCATCTCCTTGGGATTCAAACTCAAAAAGCCACAAAACACACCAATTTCACATTTTTGTTAAATATTAAAGATGTGTAAGAATGACCACTGAAGCAGTACATTTTGATTTCATGTTGTTAATGCAATGAAAAAATAACCGCAAATTAGAAACAGTAAAACATAATAACATGAGCAAGACCAATAAAAACTGAACAAAATAATCAGGAAAATGTGGAATCTAGTCACAGAAATGAACAAAATAATCAACGTAATGAACACAATTTGACAAAAGTATAAAGGAAATTAACAGACATGAACAAAATAAAAAAATAATAAAATCTTCAGAAAAATAATAAAAAATGAAAAAAGTAGTTAATGAAATAAACAAAATAACAAACAAAATCAACAAAACCATCCCATTAACCAATACTTTTTTAAGTAACTAAAGTTTGGAAAAGGCAGCATTAGAGTGTGGAGGGCAAATGGGAAACACTCATGCTTGTGATTGTGTGCCTGAGTGCATTTTGATATTATGTGGGGGTATTTTTAGCTATATCTATGGAAGGAAAGACAGATGCGGGAAACAGTGAGACAATAACATGCATTAAATGGTCCATTAGTGAGGATATCTTGGTCAGCCCTCACCTTTTACTGACCCTTCAAACAGCCATTTAAAGATTCGGACTTAGACTTGAGGACAGCATTTGGCTCAGGTTACATGTCAGTCATGTTCGGGTAAAGTGCTCAGGAATGCTTTATGTCATATGTTGTACTGACATTACATGTCACGATCCTATTTGGAACAAACCAACGTGTGTGTCTCTGTGCGTTGTAATAGTAGTCCAGAGCTTTATTTCAAACTCCATTTGACAAGGCCTCCATTACACCATTTCTATCTCTCTTTCACCCTCACATATACACACACAAACACACACAAGTATATGAGAGCTGTCACACTCAACAAAAGCAACCAAACCTCATTTTGACAAGGTCTCACCCTACTCACCCAACCCACCGCACACACCATCGGCATTATTGATCAATCACTCTTTTTCTGATGAAAACAAGGGAAAAGGAGCAGCAGAGTCACTTGCTTTTTTGTCCTTTCAGCACACATTTTTCATCAGCCTTAAGTTTTCTCTCACCCTCTGTCTATTACTGTCACTGTCTCCTTCTCTATTTGTCTGACATAGAATATAATGCTTGGACATCAAAGGTCTTTGAAACTATATGTTGTGATGGCAAAGGGCAACAGGGCCAACATGCAAGACATCTATCATCCTCAAACTGCATGTGTGTCAGTATATGAGTGTGTGTGTGTGTGTGGGGGGGGGGCTGAGGTGGGGGGGTGCAGGCAGAACAGAAACAAGACTGTGACTCTCGGTATGTGTATGTACGTCGGCATTTCAGTTTATTGATCACACCACAGATCCAGGCACAGCCAACTCCATAGGGAGAATGTATAACACACACACAAAAGCACCCGTACAAACTCACACATACACCACCAGCAGTCACAGCAAATATGACGATATGCAACCTGACATTTAGATCTGAACAGATCAATGACTGGAACAAATAGAATATGCCGTCCTGAGAGGTCTAAGGTAAACCGCGTGTGTGTGTACAGTATGTGTGTATGTGCCCAATTGTGTGTGTTACAGTTTGTTTTTCATTGATTTATTAACTGTTTTTTCACTTAAAGCTAAAACTTGAGCTATTTTTTCTCCATTTTGAATATGAAATATCCATTTAACATCTACATTTAGAACAGAATTAAGTAGGTGATTTAGATTCAACTCATACCTTCATGCAGTACCGGTCAAAAGTTTGGACACACCACTTTCAGTGTATTTTCTTGTTTTTTTTTTCTATATTAGTCATACTATTGAACATGTACATATTCAATTCTGAAGGCATGCCAAATTCTGACAGAACACATCCAGCATTATGTAGTATACCCAGAAGATGTTTTATATGTTTGAGGTCAAAATTATTATCCCCCCCATGAAAATATTGTTTCTTATCAGATTTTTTTGTTTTTTTTACTGATTTTTAATAAAGTGCTGGACTTTTAACTGCTAGTTTTCATGAGAAACACTATGTTATTCTTATTTGCAAACAAAATAAGAAGTATTTCAGGAAAACAAAACTTACCGGGGTCCATATTATTAACCCCAGGAAGAACTGACCTTTTTATTCAAGCATACAGTAGTACAAACCACCAATCTTTGACTGAGTAATGGGCGAAGTGTGTGAACTGAGGTCAAAATTGAACATTGGTTCAATATTCTCTTCAGAAAAGATTTGAAGCATCACTTGTAAAAGCATCATGTCAAAAACAAAAGAAATACCGGTAAGTTTAGACCCCAAAAGAAGGATTATTGATGGAAACAAAACAGGAGAAGAATCCACAAAACTAGAATTGCCATCTCTGAAGAGATCACATTAGATTGTTGTCTGCTAGCATTTAAAGTCGCTGAAGACTGCTGAAGTGCTGAACTGATCCTGAAGTACTGCTGTAATACTGTATGGTAACTGCTGGCCTGTTTGCATTGAGTCCTACCTGTGACATTGCACTGGAAACGTAACTGACTTAGTGAAGACAGAGAAATTCACATTCACACTCAAGCATGTTTCTTAATCCCAAGCGGTTTCTCAAATCACAAATTGTAATTTTTTTTACCATAAGTATAAGAAGCCTTTGTTAAATGCAGCGATATCCATTTTATGTGAGATGAGTGGAAAATGTGTAATCCAAAATAAAATAATAATAATAATAAAATGAAGACAAAAAAAGCCTAAGAAAACAAGCATGGGAGCATTTTTGAAAAGAATCACATTTTCATAGGAGGGCTAACACTTGTGACCTCCGCTCTATTTTAGATTATGACAGCATTGCATTCTCTCATCATAGTCAACAGGTAGTCACTTGTTTCTTGCCATAATATGAATTGTATAGTAGTAGTAGCACCAAAAGGGCTCTTGACCCTATACGCACCCTTTTTCTGCACAAGACAACTGAAGGTCTAAAGCCCAGAAGAAGGCAAGAAAAGCTGAAATTAGGTCTTGTCCAGGCACATCTATGAACTGAAAACTGTGCCACATAGCTACCTGGTGAATCTGATGAGAGAATGCAAAGTTGTTAAATGTGGTTATTTTGGACTAAAATCCAAAACATGTTGTGGGTCGTGTAAGACTTTCTTGTTCTTTCATTGTTCAGATGTTTTCAGTGTTAATGGACAATGTTTGAAATAACAAAAATGAAGAAAAAATGCAGAAGGAGCTCTGTCCAAACTTTTTACTGGTAGCTTAGGTGCAAGTGGGTGTTCTTTTTTTGTCACATGAACGTAAATATCCACCAGTGAATCCTAATCATGGCATTGTACCGTGTTATTCCTCTCTCACTGGCAGTGTATTCTCTTCATTCTAACTATGCATTATTACAGATCGGTTCAACAATCTAAATACATACCTATATACCCATATATTTTCAAGGTTAATGAAAATAACAAAATGAAAGTGTACAATTTTACTGCACTTGTTTCATGGCTCTCTGATAGGAAAAACATGACTATAAACCACACTGATTATACCACATGAGCTCATTAACTTTAGCCCTTATAATATTTATGATGAGCTTCTCCTTCAGTGATTTTAAACACTGTAAATAAATGTTGTTTTGATGGTGTGTCCATAGTTTTAGTAATTAGATTCCTTAATTCCACAAAAAATATATATTTCTACTAAGAATAAAGCTGAAGTTTTGTCTTTACAACTCAATTTACAGCAGAAAATTGAGCTAAATTCTGCATATACATTGTATATTAGTTGGTTTTATTAACATTCCGCCAATAAAAGCAATTTTTAGAAATATTAAGAGACACCGCATGCAAAGACTGTAATATGCTGCTATATGTAACGAAACAAAGTTTTCCCTGTGTTTATACATTTAATGAACTCTGTGGAAATATAACACTACATTTTAATAGTACTCTATACATGTTAGCTTATACACATCCAAGCACAGACCAGTAATTCAAAGTTATACCCTATACTCACTTTTGATGTGATATAAATATAGCTTCAGAAGCAGAATATGAGCCAAAGGAACAATCATCTTTAGATTACTTGCTTTTACTGCCCTCAGTAAAACATCTTTACAACTGCAGCAACAAAAATATCCGAAACATTAGCTCAGTCGCCAAATTGACTGTACTTTATGTCTATGCAGAGGAAAACAGGGCGGAAGAAGGCAGAACATAGGTGATTTATCAGATTAACTTGTGCCCCAAAATGTCAGAGCCTATAGGAGATGAAATTGCCTATGGCGAGGTCAGACAAGAGGACAGAACGGTTGACCGAGAGCGTGAGGGGGCACGAGAGACAGTAAGAGGCCCAAGAGTGGAGATGGATGAAGAGACTGACAGGGAGAAAAGAGATCATGTCTGTCTTTGTGCTTTTCTATTTGTGTTTCTGAGATGAAGAATGAGTGTATGTGTGTGTTCTGAAACACTCTGGGGTGACTAATCTTTGACCCAATACAGAGAGATTCCTTACTTTACTTTTCATCCATCTGCACCCAGTCCAGCCATCCATCACTCACACCCTTTAGCTCTTTCCCTGACTGCACGATATAAAAGTACAACATAGGTCAATTACTCATGACACCACATACACATTAGGTTTGTCTTCAAGTGTCAGTCACACAAACTTAAGGTGCTTTCACACCTGTTCGTAAGGTACAGTGGCTCGATTGGACCCACAGGTTGTTACAATGTTTCAATTCTCAAATATAGCGGTACCTCGGACAAAGAGCTCTACTGACAACGAGAAATTCGGATACTGAGAAAAAAAAAACTGCAAAAAATGTACCTCTGACAACGAGGTTTTAACCGGATAATAAGTAGTCACTTCCGGCTCTCGGTGAAGCTAACAGCTGTTAGCCAAGCTAACACAGGCTAACGGCTAACAGCCGTTACCCTGTAGTCACTTCCGGGTCTCGGACATGAAAGACCCAGAAGCTAACAGCCGTTAGCCAAGCTAACAGAGGCTAGCAGCTAAAAGCCGTTAGCTTGTGTTATGGACAGGCTGAAGCCTTCGGGCAGCGGCGCGTCCGCTTGGGGCAGCGGGGCATGCGTCTTTTGTGAAACGCCGGAGCGGAACCGACGTGCTGCAGTTGTCCTGCTGCGGGGGGATGACGTCCCCGGCTGGGATACGGTGCTTCAGTCTCCACGGCACGGTAGCGAAGGGAGCACGGCTGACGAATCCGGGGCGGGAGGTTCCGGGGCTTTTCTGTCGCAGCTGGTCCCGGAGACAAAACAACAGACGGGGACAGACATCCGAACGACCGCAGCAGTGTTCAGAAAGCTGTCGCCCCGGACCTGGGGCCACTTTGAGTGGGTTAAATGAAAAGCACACGCTGCGGTGAGCTTCCCCAGGGCCGACCGACTCCCTCCGTTGTGTGAATCTGACTTCAGCGCCTGTAAATCGGCCACTTTCCCTGACTGTTCCCCGCGTGGAAGCTAGCTAGCATTAGCCGGCTAGCATCGCTTTTAGCAACAAGGCTGATGTTGGAGCCATATTAAGCGGACAGTTATGCCTCCAAAGGGCGATTTAAACCTAAGGAAACGTCAGTAAGAGTGATTTAGCGGCCGCACGGACTGGAAGGACGTGGGGAAGCGCTGCCCCGCATCTGTCACGGCGTCGGGATCAGGAGCAGCCGTCCTCTCCGGTTAGCGGACGCAGCAGCAGCCTCCGGATAAATCACTGCCGTCCTCCACACGACCAAGTCATAAGCCAAGGTAAGAATACATTCTAAATCATTTTTAGAACAAATTTCATTCATTCCGTTTCAGATAATTAACATAAGTTCCTTTTCAAATAATAATAATGAATAAATATGCAGGTAGGGGTGTGTTTACATACTTTATATGGGAGTTTGTCATGGGTCCAGATCGGATTAATTGATTTTACATGTAGCCCCTTCGGATACTGAATCATTTTCTTACCACACGTGACACCGAAATGGATTCTTTACATTATGCGAGGTACCGCTGTAAAACCAGACATCGCCAACTCTTCTGTCTCCCAGCAATGTGGAAAAAATGCAATAATTAGCAGATCAAATCTAATGTCATTTCATTTTTAGCCGAACGCCAGAGGAATGAAAGACCTCATACATGTACCGCAATTTGTTTCTTAAGGACATAAATATTCCAAGTGGTTCTACAACACACGGGCCACATGATCAACCTTAATCCTGCACAAACTACTTCAAACAAAACTTATTTATTCCCTCTGATGTGAAGAACGTGAAGTTGCTGATGCTGTGTAAACATACTAACTTTTAAGTTCAGTAAATCTACACAGCATCAAACATTTAAGTTTGGGAAATGCATGTATCATGAGAAGAGTCAGGAAACGATTAAAAATGGATGAGAATCAAACTTTACATTGAATCTGTTTGAAGATCCACCGCACAGATGAAACATGTTCATTTCAGCAATTTAAAACTTTATTTTAATAAATGTGACAGAGTAAACAGACACGGAGCCGCCGCGTGACGCCGATTAAAGAACTCCTCAGTGGATTCTAATCACAGTGTACAGTGGCATGCAAAAGTTTGTGCACCCCGGGCCAAAGTTTGTTCATGTGAACAGTTCAGCAAGTGGAAGATGAAATGATCTCCAAAAGGCATAACGTTAAAAAAAAAGAGTCTTCTGCAATATTTAAAGCAATATGAGGTTTTTTTTTTTTTTGTGAATGTTAAGATTCAGACGACCCTCATGACTATGTCTTCCTGTGGACCGACCACTTGCAGGAAGGGTCGCGAGGGTCCAGTGCTGTGTGGTTTGGGTGGCAGCTGAAAGCGGGGGCCTGGGTGGTCCAATTTCTGGTTGCCAAATCTAGCTCCAACTGGGACAGACCTAGGACGTTCTGAGGGACGATGTCTCTTGGCTGGCCGGGGAATGCCTGGGGTCCCCCTGGAGGAGCTGGAGGAGGTGGCTGGGGAAAGAGAGGTCTGGGCTTCTCTGCTTGGGCTGCTGCCCCCTGAGACCCTGACCAGGATCAGCAGAAGAGGATGGATGGATGGATGGATGGGTGGGTGGGTGGATGGATGGATGGGTGAATGGATGGGTGAATGGATGGATGGATGGGTGGGTGGGTGTCAAGGTAAGATCTGGAAGACCAAGAAAATAACCAGAGAGAACTGCTGGTAGGATTGACAGAAAAACAAGTCAGAACCAGAGTTTGAGTGTAAAAGTCCTCAAGGAAAATTTGACAGACTGAAGTTGTGGTTCACCTGTTCACAGAAACCTGCACAAATATGACCGTCATGGAAGAGCCACAAAATTCTGTATCTGAATAATACACAAGTGTTGCTTAAAATATTACAAAAGTGTTTCATGTTTAACTTTTTGCCTTCAGGGGATCACTTCATCTTCCACTTGTTTAACTGTTCACTTTGACCGGGGGTACCCAAACTTTTGCATGCCACTGTATGTAACTATTCAAGTTGATTCAGTTTGAATTAGACGTAGGATCAGTTTCAGGTTTTCCAGTATGAACAGGACGTTTTGTAACTCGGTTTAACCAACCATTCAGTTATCGACTCCGTGTCGGTTTATTGATCAGTTTATTGATTCATCTCAAAAACCACCAGACCTGATGGTTCAGGACGTAGATTTGTTTGGTTTGCTGTTTTTTTACATACACATAGTTAAGTGGCTGGCCTTCCCCAGGGTCTCTGCCTTCTTTTATTGTGTTTTCTAAACTGGGCTGTGTCAGATTATACATAAAGAACCATGATTTTTGGAAGATTTGCACATGACCTCGGGCATTAAAACAGTGAAATCCAACCAAAAAAAAACATGATGCGAGCAACGCTACACTAGTTCATCTCAGAGCTTTTTATTAAAAGTTAAATATAGTGATGTTCACTGCTGATGAATTATTCCAATAAATAGTTTTCACATTATTAAAACCAGTATTTGTTATTATTTATGACCCACCAGCCCCCGACTCAGAATTTTATCGGAGTTCTCAGACTTCTTATCAGACTTGGTGCTTAACACAGATAAAGTTATTATAGTGGGTGATTTTAATATTCACGTGGATGTTATAAATGACAGCTGCAGTAACTC
>JAQQAE010005726.1:0-17331 GCA_029823295.1 Pseudamia nigra
TTGTTGCCAGCTGAAACATAATCACCCATGCAGAAATTATCCAATAGGAGGCTCGTACCTATTTGCTTAGTTAAATCTGGTGACCTTTTTTTTTGGCAGTGAAAGTCATGATGCTGCTAGATTGTCAAAGTACTTTGTCAACAAACAGTGGGAGACTGGCTTACACACTGCTTCTTGCCTGTTACTGAACCAGACCAAAGACACAGAGACTAATGAAGCAAGTATAAATGTTTAATATTGTCTCTCATTGACTCATTAACTCCTTTTGAGTTGAGCAGTTCATTACCTACTTTTCTGACGACGAAGCTCAATTGTTCTCGTATTATTTAAGTTAAAAATTCACTATCAGAATTTGTTTACAATTCCGGTGAGCAACTCATGGGCTCATGGTGGAAATAAAGAAATTAAGAGAAAATGTCTAGGAGAGGATGGATTCAGTCTGTCAATCTCTGGATTATGGGCCCAGCACGATTCCCCTGAGCCACCCTGCTGCCTGTTAGCAACATTAAAGGGTTCTGTATTTAAACTATGTCATGACTTTGACTATAACTGTGTTAAACTAAGTAGAAGGACTTTAATAAATAGTTCACTTCATAAATGTAAGAAAATAAGCCAGACTAAAGACGCAGAGAAAAAACAGACAAAAGACAAAGCTCTGACAGGAAGGAAAACTGTTGCCTAGTGCCACGTTAGGGTGGTTGACAGAGTTCACTTGTATGGAGGCTTCTGATTGATACTTGGACAATAGCCTTTTGTTCATCTTCCACACAAAGTACTTTGGTAGTGGACACTTCAATATTGTTAATCTCTTTTCCACAACAACTTATCTTGTGCAAAGCAGATCATTAAAAATTCACATGCTTCTCTAAGAAAAATAAGTGCATCAAAGGCACAGAACCACTGTACTCTGGAGAGAAAATTGTTTTGTTTTGTTTTACTGTCATATAAAGGAAAGTCTTGCTATTATTATTATTGCATGTAGACATGGGACTTAAGAGAAGCTTAAAAGAGGTGAAATGTTAAGATTTTTGAACTGGATCAGGCCTACAAGAGCATCATATTTGCAGTAAAGGTATTTCTGTGTAGATTAGACATTGTGGTGTTGAGTTCCCTGGAAGCAGATCAGAGACTCTGCTCTAAACCAAAGGTCATAACTTCTGCTCAGACTCCTCTGCTCTTGTTACTGCTCACTAACTATAGTTGCCTCTCTGTTTCCCCATCATTTAGGGCTGCATTGTAACTCTTATTTAATTCCCCATCTGGTGAGTTTACAGAGTCAAGAATGACTTCTGACTGTGCAGCAGATGTGTGGTATGTTTTATGGAAGGTGTGAGTGTTGTGGCTGTGGGGGGCTGCTGAGGGTGTTGCAGACCGCAGGGTGCTGAGTGGAGGGAATTTTATGTACTGTACAAAGATGTTCTAAACTGCCACAACAAAGAGCAATATTTTGGGAGTGACAAATAATGGGAGGAGAGGAGAATGCCAGTTTAATGCATTTATCATCACAAAGGAGCTACCAGTTCAAACTGTGGAGGAATGAGAACTGTTTTCACAACTCATGGTAAAGGGCAGATTAACCATTTAGACCTGCAACCAGTGATCAGTTCAAAACACTTTTTTTCTGATTTGCTCAATTCCTACATTTTTTTGTCTAAATTTGTCAAATATTTTTTCCATTAATCAACATTTTTAAACATTAAAAATGAAGAATTAAAAGGTATCTTTCAGGTTACTATTCATCACTCAAGTTCTGATTTATTCACAATAGAAAATGTGTTGTTGACTATGTTCTCCCATTTAATGCATGTAGAAGGGTTATACCAGAAGTAATGCAAAAGACGACGTAACTTTTTAATAAGCCACATTGGTCATTCAAATTGTACATGCTGTAAAAGTAACTCCTCCTCTTTACAAAACTACTACTCAACATGGTCTCCACCACTGACCCCCACAGCAGATCAGTGCAGTCCTCTTACGCACACATTCTGACATCCTAAGTTGTCCACCATCTCCTGTACAGCATCAGGACCAGAGTCCAGTGGTCATGTGAATAGAAGAAAAGTTACTGTAAAAACATGTACAAGTTGAACCATTCAATTCAATTCAGTTTGTATAGCGGCAATCAAAATCGTCGATTATCTCTAGGCACTTCACAATTCGAGGCTGAGACCTCATGACTCTACAGAGAGTAAACCCAACAGAACCACCGAGAGCAAGCCTAGGGCGACAAGGGGGAGGAAAAACTTTCTTTAACGGAAGAGAAAAACTTCCAGCAGAACCAGCGGCTCAAGGCCATCTGCCTCGACCGGTTGGGGTTAGTGGACAAAAGAAAAGAGTAGAGATAGAACAACAAACAACACAGATATTGGACGACATCCACAGACACTGGACCAGTCCACAACCAGCAAACACACAGCAAGGACATCAGGAGACCTAGTGACCTAGAGGCCTAGGGCAGAGGGAGGAAGCACAAAATTACAGGGAAGTCGCAAGTTAATATCACAGTATTGCAAAATGGAAAATAAGAAAATAAAAATGGGGGTAGAGAGGGACAGAGAAAGATAGGTGGCTGGAGAGGTGAGAGATAAAGAGAGAAAAGGAAGATGGAGAAAGAAGTATCAAATAATAAAAGATATGCCCACATTTGCATAACCTTCAAAACAGGCTTCGTAGAAGGTGTTTATGATCTAATAATGATGGAAATCTGCATTTTGCTTCATAGCTCCTACATAAACTGTGGTGATGCCATATTATTAACTTCTTCTCTATGGAGTCTTCTTTAAGTTGGTTTCCTACACTTATGATGATCATGTTCCCTTTTGTTTTTGGGATGATGGCTTATTTTCAACATGGGTGTCACTGGATAATGACAGTGTACACATCTATGTATCAACACTTTCCACACAAATTGATACATTACATGTCATTCTACATTTTTTTGTGTAACAGATGTCATGTTTGTACAAATGCACACACTCCTCACACTGTACAAAAGGGTTCGTGTGTTTACTTTTGGTCCAGCTCTCCTTATCCATGTTTATTTTTCAGGAACATAGTGTTGACTAACCTGCTGATCTGTGACCAGATTACTCTGAAGAGTGAAAATATGCAATGTTGGTGATACTGCTTGAAATGAAAATAGTTTGGTTCAGCCCAAAGTTTAAAGTTTCCATTCACTGTTACAGATGTTGTTCATAGTTTTATGGACAGGATTCCTTGGCCCAACTAGGCGATGAATGTGTTCAGTTTGGTGTCTTCAGGATTTGGATGATGTCTTAATGTAGTGTAAAGTGGCACCTCAGCACCTCAAAGTCTTAATCCATGGTTCTCAGCTGGAAGTGTAGAATGCCCACTTGTAGTCGAGGATGAGTTCATGCCTCAAGTGGTGGAGTTTAAGTGTTTAGGGGATTCATGAGTGAGGGCAGGATGGAGGGTGAGAGTGACAGGAGGATCAGTGCTGCATCAGCAGTAATGTGGACAGTGTGTCACTCTGTTGTGGTGAAGATAGATGGAGCTGGGCCAAAAAGCAAAGTTCTTGATTTTTCAGTTGACTTACATTCCTCCCTGTGACCTACTGTATGGTCATGAGCGTAGGTATATCAGTGATATAAGCGGTTGAAATGAGTTTCCTTCACAAGCAGATTAAATCTGACAGTGCCATGTTCCCTTCTGTCTGTAGCGAAGAAGAAGGGATGCCTGAGAGCCTTAACTTTTCTCATAATTACAAGATCTTTTCTCGTAATTATGAGAACAATCTTGTAATTATGAAATACAGAATCTAAAAATATTTTTCTTCAGTGAATGCTATGAGCCGCCGTATCATATGGAATAATCTGAGAACAAAAAAAGGTCCTTAATTATCCACACCTTTTATAGATGTGCACCTTGCTGTATACTAGGGCTACAATGTGGGAAATTTTAAAAAACAGTCTTAATGAAAATATTCAAACTGTCCCAGTACATTGAAACACTGTGGCTTTAAATATTCAAGTACTGATGATTAATGCTCAAATTGTAGTTTTTTTTTCTCACCGTTTGTGGCTGTGTAACTGTTTACGGGCCATAAAGAAATGTGATCTGTGATAAAGGCACATGGGGATGTTCATTTAGGCATAAGGAGAAACTCTGCTTCATTGCTGATGCTAAAAAGATGATCACTAATTAATCAGCTGATATCCTTGCATCAAAAAAAGAGCAATGCTTGGGAATTCTAACTTTACGTGTGAAAATAGGTACTACTGTCTGTCTCAGTGTTTCCCAAACTTTTTCTGGGGAACCACTTTTTGTACAAATTACGATCCACTGTAACCCAATTTTCAGTTATGAGTAGGATGGAATTTGTACATTTTTGACCATTTTTACTGCTGCGTAATAATATTTTGGGGTTTGTCATATTAGCAAAAGGCCATTTTGATAAACTGCAAAAAAGTCAGTGTATAAGTTGTTGTGAAAGATCTCATACCAACATTTTAATAACAAATAATTACACTTAGATAAGAGGAGCTAATTCTTCCTCTTATAAGTAAAACAAAAAAAATACTATAAGTACAATTATCAAAACAAAAGCATGATTCCTGCTGAAAGTTTTCTGAAATCCAAACTTATTTTGTGACCCAATTAAAATCTCTCATGGCCCACCTGGTCCCTGCCCAGTGTTTGGGAATGATCATTATACTCTGTGGCTGATAAAATGTGTTGTTTCAAAGGAACAAAACAGGTTGGTGTGGCTTCACTGTATTTTAAATACAGAAATTAAAGAGATTAGTGCTCACTGGCCCATGGTCTTACACCACACTGTGCCCTTAACACCTCGCCGCATACTGTAGGCCGCATACAACATAAAGGTTTGCGCTTCATAACCTCCCAATTTAACACTTGGATTAAGGCACAGCAAGGCAGTGCTTCTCTGAGCTTGTCATGTTGTAGGAAATGCTAATTGGATTCACCTGGCGGGGGCAGCGGACCACCTCCCACAGTTCAGCCTGAGCCAGCACAAAAGAATGAAAAGAAGTGAACAGAGCACAGGACGAGGAGGGCATAAACGCTGGGAAAGGATGAAGGGGAGGACGAAGGGGAGGAGGGAATCAACAGAGAAAGCTTGAGAGAAAGTGAGAGAGACTGAAAAAAAGACAGATGAGAAAATTAGTTTACTATGCAGCTGCGTTTGAAGTTTCCCTTTAAGAGACACAATTAGGAGGGAAAAATTTGCAGTGGTTTAGCGTGCTATTAAAGCCATACATCTGGGCAATTAAAAAGAGCTACCCAAGGTGTTCTGAATTGTGTCATAAAAATTAACAGGTCTGCACTGCTCAACAAAGTGCTCTCATCACTGCATACTTCTGTTCCACCTCTTGCCATGTGCCTCAGCGCTGCTTTTCTCAACCTTTACAAAACAGTCAAAACAGCTCATTTTATCCTTTATTTAATTTACATTCACAATGATTCACCTGTTACATAGTGAACTTTAGTCTTTTAACAGATGCACCTGGTTTGTCATTAATCTTTGGATAATGTTGCAGTTTTCTTTTTAAACTGTTTAACAGCTCTTTTCCGTTTGCCATCTGTCATTACTGAGGTTTTAGTGGGACTTCAGCTTCACTGTGCCGTAATGACTCAAATTAGTTGTGGAAGGTAATTTCAGTGTGCTTTTTGTCTAATTTCTGTCAGGATGCCCGGAGGGGAAGAAAGTGGAATTCATTACAAGCCTGTTAGATGCCCTCACAACAGACATGGTCCAAGCCATAAACTCACCAGCCCCCTCTGGTGGAGGGAGGTAAGAACCATCACTATTTGTGGAAAATGTTCATTATGGTTTTTGTCTCTTTCTCACCCTTTTTTGTGGTCATGTTTCCCTGAATGGCAAAGGTAAACAGAGTTTGGCACACTCTTTGACACAGTTGGTGTAAACTTTTATTTTGTACTTAAACACAGATGGGATTTTTGAGTAAAGGTGGGACCTTTGTTTTGCACTGGATGTTGTTTATTATAATCATGGTAAATCATGCAACGCAGTTTGTTCTGCAGATAGTTCCAACTCTGGGGATCCACACATTACATACACATTCCCAATCATTGGACATAAAAATCACATGGTCCATCTTTTTTCACAGTCTTTTATCCTGAATTGCAGTTTTCACTCATACACCTTTTCCTCCACCAGGTTTGTAGAGCCAGACCCCAGTCACACCTTAGAGGAGCGTGTGGTGCATTGGTACTTTGCCCAGCTGGACAACAATGGCAGCCAGGACATCAACAAGAAGGAGCTCAAGCCTTTTAAGAGATACCTGAAGAAGAAAGCAAAACCCAAGAAATGCGCCCGCAAGTTCACCGACTACTGCGACCTGAATAAAGACAGGGCCATTTCTCTGCAGGAGCTGAAGGGCTGCCTGGGTGTCAGCAAGGAGGGTAAGACATGTAGAGGGAAACAAGTGGTTAAGAGTGAGTTAACAGGTTGAGAGTGTAGGGTTGTGACTCTGGGATGAACCTCAAACCAGCTGATAAAATCTGCATATAGAGTCTCCATTAGCAACATGCAACTGGTAGAGTCCACCAATGCTCAAAACCACTGAACCGACCTCTCCTCTCCTATAGCAGAAGATCTGCACCATTCACTGGGATGAGATGAAGCCATGCTGAAATTCTGTTAAAATATGCCTGGTAGTGTTTGAATTATCTTGGTAACAAACAAATGGCAAAAGTATCCTCCCTTCCATAAAACCTGGCAGATGTAATACAAATTGGTTGAGGTAAGAATTAGTGTAGAAAACATACACTGGACGGTCAGGGTCGTATGCTTTGTGATGTTGTATCTCAGCAGCACTACTGATTTTTGTCCAGTGCAGGAGGTTAGAGCAGCTAACATTAAACATGTAATACACTAACCATATGTTTTTTAGTTTTCTACATCGAGACTCACTGTACAAGGTACCAGTGCCTGTTAGAGACAGACTGTTGACTACCATTTTGGAACTAATTTTGCAAGAAAAAATAGCTAAAAGGGAAAATTTCACTGAGACTTCTGACAGTTAATTTGAGGTTCAGTTTCATATTTATTAATTTAGATATCTGTTACTTTGCCTTATTTGTTCAGTTCAGCAATTAATGAGATTATAATAAACCCAAAACTAGTACATTTTCAATAGTCTCAAAAAATTTTCAGTGGATGATATTGGCCAGCTAATTAGCTATTTTCTTTCATTATTATTACATCAGCCATTACAAGAATCTTGTATTATTTGACCTGTAGCAGCCAGATGTAAGTACAACACAGTTAATAATAGAACTCAGTGGTTCACTGAATTAACAGGAAACCTGAAACCAGAGCAAGACATGATTCAAGTTCAGATATTCTGTGAGGAAACTTCTAAAATACCATGAAGTTTAAATGGAGCTTGTATTCAGATGTTGCTTTGTCTAAACACTGAATAATCTTTTTTAATAAATGGGTTCTAGTCTCATAAATACGCTGTAAAGAACTGGTTTGCTGATCACTATAACTGAAATAAGCCAGATTGTAGTTTTGAGTGCATTTGCACAGGGCTCCTCAAGGTCACAGGTCATGGAGGTACAGAAACCCAGTGTATATGAACGTCGGTACTACTTGTGTACTTTGCAACTAATCGACTGTTCCATGTCTGAATATGACTGTTAAAGTACTTTTTCACGAAACATGAAATTTATAGTATAAAAATTGACTGTTGACTAAGAATTGACTGCTTTCTATCTGTCGCACATACTACCTGCTGTTTTCAGCAGTAGTATGTTACATGTAAACATTAATGCAGCATACCATGGAAACCGTTACGGGTCAGCTGTTGGCAGGTGTTTGCAGATGTTTACATGGTTTTAAAAAAGGCAACTCAGTCAAATAATTTTATATAAATGAAACTGCTCACACTAGATGCTGGTGTTTGCCTCACTTTTGCCTCAGCTGCTTATTAGCTTGAGTGAACATATGAAACTTGAAGTACATGCTATTTCTTGCTGTAAATAACCATCTATATGAAAATATATCACACTTTACCACACTTTTGACACTCATCTCCACAGCACATGGCTGATTTCATCTACATTTCCTAATTTGTTTCTACATATTAGTTGTGTTTAAATAGTGGACTCTGGTCAAAACTCCCACAGCAGGAGGTGATAATGCACTAATTACACTGATTGCAGACAAACAATACTCAGCTATCTCAAACTGCATCACTGGTGAGCACTTGTCAAGGCCGTTTTCCTCCTTGACCCAACCATCTTGCAAGTCCATGTATATACTGTACTGCATATCCCATCACAACAGAGTAAATCCCTGTAAATGTGTGCCTTCTCCTGTTTAATCTACTCAAGGGATGGTTTCTCTTGAATATTGAGCTGAACTGCACGATAAACAACCGGTTCATCTTTCCTACCACTCACTTTCAAATTTTGCTTCCTCTGAAAAGCTTTCAAGACACCCACCACCTCTTAAAGTCTTCCAGGGAATAATCACAATATCCAGAGTCGGTCATATCAATTGTATTCACACATGTAATAAAACATTTTGCATACCGATCTGATTGTTGGCATATGTAGCAATGGGTCCAATATTTATCCCTATGACCTCTGATCTCTGACCAGAATGCAATGCATGCCTGAGACTCCTATGCACCTTACAGGGACAGTAAGAAATGCAGACTGCAATTTTGCTACTACTATTATTTTTAAATCACTTACCTGGCCTGTAAGTATCAAAAAGTCAGATTTTTATCAACACACTGCCTCGCGCTAAGATGAGTATTTTCCATGTCTTTTGAAATTGCAAACTGTAAAAGTGTACTACGGAGCCCATGTGTCACATTTTTACTAACATTTTATCATCATGGCATCATTTCTAAAAAATATAGTCAGTCAAAGTCAGTCAGCCGTTGAGAGGAAGGAATGAAGTAAATGCAGTGCACATGACAAACAGATGTGTTGGCAGTCTAAATAAGGTACACTGCTGCTGTCAGCATTCACTGATGAATATTTATACAGGCCTAATATATTAATGCATCCTAGACACTGTCTGCACAGGAAAAGTGGAACTACTAATCTCAGACTGGTCCTAATAGACAGCTCTAACAACTGTCAAACAGCTTCACAGTCAGAGGCTGCTGCCAACGACAAGCCACATATCATTCAACAAAAAAGAAAAAGAGATGATTTTACTCTTGTTGAGAAATGGTAAAACCAGGCCTTAACTGGTAACAAAGAAGACAGAGATTTATCATTTTAACAATGAAGTAAAGCTTTTGTTCAAGATAAAACAATCTGCAGATTTTTTTTATCTGTGGCAAGGAGAGAAATTATGTTTTTTTGTGGTGAATCTTCATGGATATAAATGACACATAAAAGTATTTATGAATTGGAGAATTGCTGTTAATTGTGTTTCCTTCTGTTTTTCAGGAAGCTCAGTGACAAATGGCAACCAAGGGACAAGGCAAGGGACAAATTTGTTCAGTAAGGCAAACTAATATGCTTTCACTAACAACAAATCTGGCTTTGAGCCTTGTACTGTAGCTGCCTTCTTATACAATTCATTAACATGCACTTTAGTGCCAAGCTTTATAGATGGTATTGTCTGTCCTAAATTGTCTGTATACATATGCAGTTGTAGAGTAGGTGTGTGTGTTGATATGTAAAGCATTTACCGTTAGATCTGTTCATTTGTGAGTCATTCCTGGCAAGTGAGATTATGCAGCAAAACAGACTTTGTCATGGCAGCACAGATGCAATGAATATTTTGGTTTGATTGAGGTAATTCTTAAACTAAATTTTTTTTAACTTGAATTACATTTTTTTGTAGATTTGGGATCAATCTGATGTCAGCCAATGTTGAGACAGTGTCTGCAGATAGGAGATAAGTAATAATGCAATAGTAAAAATGTTGTAACACAAATTTATTGATTGGCAAGTCAATGGCCTCTTATTCTCATATTATTTATCTCCATTTGTTAGAGTCAGATATACAGGCAAAACAGGACCATCAATACACAGTAATAGAAGTAGAAACAGCTAGTGAGTGAGCTAGAAATAGGTCTTGCTTTTAGAGGTGAGTCATTTTACAATACAAATTGAATTAAGTATCTGGAGAAGTGTTACATAAAAGAGACAACCCCAGGTAGCAGACACTCACTGATCCATTCTAACACATAATACCAAAGGTTGTTGGAAAAATTAGAACCAAGGTAGAGTTTACGATCCAAAAAATGCATATGAGAGACTGCTGTAGCTTAATTGTCAATAGCTATCAACAGACTTGTACAAATAAGGGGTGTTTTGTTTGATTTTGGCCTACTTTTACTTGGACAACACACACCCTGAGATTGCTACAGTCTTCTTTAGTGATCCATTGATTTTTTTTTTTGCCCAGATTGTATGCCAAATAGACTGTGCCCAGATGTATTTTTGAAGAAAAACAAAAACAGTTTGATGCCTATAGGTGCATTTCATGTCTAGAGATGCTTTTCCAGAGTGTTGCATCACTTACAGTGGGATAAATCATGGGGCTCATGAAGTTATGAATGACAGAAGTGCAGAGATATCTAAACAAGTGTCAGGAAAGTGAAGCAGTGAAGCTGTGACAATGACATACGTACTGAAGTACTTAGGTCAATATCACAGCAACCCATACAGACAGCTGGTGATATCTGGACACACATACAGTCTGACTGCTGTAGAATTTTCTATAATCAGGCATGTTGAGGAGCAATTGAGGGATAGCACACGGGCTTCGATTACAACAGATCCATTATTTATTTATTTATTTATTTATTTTTATTTTTTTTTTAATTAAGCAGAGTGAAACAGTCAGGTGTATGTCGCCACACACAAATGCTTAAAGAAAGAGATGACTCAACTACCTTTTATACCCAAAGCTTCACCCTGAGGCCAAATTACTACACCATGCGTTATAGCAAACAAAGTTAGACGTGGCACAATGTAGGACACCCCCAGAGCCGCTGAGAGGGTGTGTCCTACGAGGAGATGGCTATGAGAGTCATCTGCCTGTTTATCAAGTGGACAGCACTTTTCTGTTTGTTGGCCCGAAGGCTTATCAAATTAGGACAAAAGATATTACACAGCACAAATGGGGTCAACTTGACCTCCTACTCATGAGCAGGACCATTTTAGTATGCTTTATATATGAAAATGGGTTACACAGGTGGTCTTTTCCAAATTCTCCCACACTGACAGCATGCAAATTAACCCTCCGGATGTCTGTCTCAAAAGATATGACTTGAGGAACAAATCCAGTTTTCCTGCAGTCTAATTACAACCTAAAGTGACTGAATACAGCACAGATGTTATCATACTCTTTTTTTTTTTTCCTTTTTTTTAACTGTCTTAATATTTTTATCTGTCTCACTGCTGTTTAGTCATCCTATCCTCCGCATCACTCTCTTGTTCAATATGATGGATTCCCCCATTGAGTCATTATTGGTCCCACTGGTGCTGTTGACTCTGGCCTATGGACCGGTTCACCGGCACTTAGTCCTGAGCTCATGTGTTTATCCTGGCGCTACCACGCTGTGCCTGCAGAACAGTGGCTCAAAGCGGGCATAACGTCAGTCGTCTCGGCCCCCAGGCACGGCTGCCAGGATAAACAGAGCCGGTATTGGAGGAGCAGAGAGGAGGCTCGGCCGGTTGTTTTTTCTAGAGTTTCTGAATCTCTCACCTTCATGCTTAAGAGCTGGAGGTAAATGGCTTGACAGCTTTATATGGCTTCCTGCGCTGCCACTCAGTGAGGTATGTAAAAAGTAAGAGACATGAACAAGAGAAAGCCTGCATGAAAGAAGCAACAGTCTGAAACAACATATGGCACCATTCTGCCTTGACTAAGATAGACGGCAATTGTGTTCAGGTATGACGCGCTGATCCTCAATGGCCTGGATTCCTTTAAGTCAAGCTGCCTTTGCCAAGCATTAAATCTTATCATGCTCAGTTGCAGCTTTGGCTCGTAGTTGGAGTGTTGTTGGACATATTTACAGTTTACAGTACGTGCTTTTTAGTGAAGAATCGTAGTCCTCTGAGGCAGAGTGGAGCACATCTGTAAAATGCTCCTCATTCTCAACACATTGCAGCAGCAAAGGAAAACATCTGAGTACCTTGTGTGAAGTTTGAGGTGCCGGAGAGGGTGGCATCCATCCTCAGAGGAGACTGGAAACCTCATTATAGACCTGATATGTAACAGAAACCCTGGTTAGACCATGAAGAAATAGCTTGGTGCTGTAGCTCAGATGCTGGTCTCACTCACTGTAATAAACAAAACACAAATATGTTAGCAGCAGGGTTCATGATGTCCTTTTCAAATCGTAATTTCATTTGGAAACACATAAACACACATTTGAATAAGTACAAACACATGGGGGTGAGCAATGGATTGCACACACAAACAAACATTCCACACAGGAACAAACAATTACAGGATATTAGAAGAGATTATTATGAGTAATTACAGACAGTTTTAGTATCAGAAATATCAGCTGTTCTGGAGGTGGACAGTATACTTACTTTTTAAGGTATCATATTTCCAAACAAGATACAGAATGATGCAATACCATGACTCAGTATAGATTAATGTAGCATGAAATAACCTTCTATAAAGTCAAACGAGCATTTGCATCTCTTCTCTCTCACTCTCACATGGCCTGCTATGGTTGAATAATGAACCAAAAGAAGGGACGCATAGATATAGTTGCAAAACATCAGTATGGATCAGTATTGTCCTATTTTAAATAATCGCTGACTCTAAATACAATTGTAATAAATGTTTATCTATTGTGCTATAGCCCATACATTTGCCTGATTGAATTCTAAGATGTCCTGAAGGCCTTACAGACACTCAGGACATTGACGATTTAATGTCCTTGGCATGAAAGGGGAATAAATAATAATAATAAATACAATACCAATGAAACAGAACAAACAAAAAATAACTTAAATATCATGTGTGGTCAGTAAACCTATGCCAGATCAAACATGCAAATCATTGGTATTTCGCTGTGGCGACCCCTGAGGGGAGCAACCGAAAGGAGAAGAAGAAGAAGAAGTGGTCAGTACTCCCATGTACGGTAGTGCCATAGCAAAATCATCAGAAGTCATCAGAGCACACAAATTCCCACAGCCTAAAATCACCAAACCAAATTGTTTTAAATAGACTTCAATAAGCCTAGTAACCTTAATGTTAGCCACTATCCATGATACAACATTGACTATAAAAAACTATACTTGGCTCATTTATTAAAATGAATGAAAGTCTGTGGGAAACATTCTTTGCCCATTTTTTTTCTACAGCCACCTTTCTTCATTTGCAGCTTTTGCATGTTCCCTTGTTTATTATTTTCAACTTTATACATTGATACTGAAGACATCCAAACTGTTAAAAAAAAAAATGAAACAACTCAGAACATGTTTATATTTTACATTATTCAAGCAAGCCACATTTATCTTTGATGACAGCTTTGCACGCTCATGGCATTCTCTCATCAGATTCATGAGATAGTCACCTGGAATGATTTTTAATTGACAGGTCCCTTGTCAAGAGTAAATTTGTGCCATTTCTTGCCTTCGTAATGTACTGCAACAACTGCACAAATCCACATCATACCAAGAAACAATTAAAGAGAAAACACAGTCTATCATTACTTTAAGAGATGATGGTCTATCAGTCTAGACTACCAAACAATATGATGAAACTGGTTCTAATGAGGACTATTCCAGGAAATTAAAACCAAGAACTACCTCTGTTGTAGAGAGTAAGTTTGTTAGAATTGCCAGCCTCAGAAGTCGCCATTATACAACACCTCAGGAAGCGCTTAATAGTTTTGCCAGCTACACTTGGAGTTCTTGATATTTTTAAGACTGACAGATCTTCATTTCTTAAAGTAGTGATGGACTATATTTTTTCTTGTTTCTTGTCATAATATGGATTTGTAGAGTAGTTGTATTATCACTAAATAGGCTCTTGACTCTGTATCCATCACTGATATTTTCTGGGTTGTTTAATACTTTTTGTTTACCAGATAATTCTATACATGTCATGCATTCTATACAAATGTCTTCAGTATTAATGGACAATGTTAAAAATGATAAAAATAAAGTGTGTCCAAACTTTTGATGGCAGTGTATATCTGCTGTTTTGTTCTTGCACTGTCCTCTTCCTCTCCTGTCCACACTGGCCGCCTGTGTCCATCATTAGACAGGAATGAATGGAGGGCATTATGAAGCAGACCTGGCACTGAAGCTACAGGACCATTAGAGACCAGAGTCCTGTCCTCTCGGTGCCAGCTGTAATCACTCTGCACCCACTTGTGTTTTAATTACTGTGACATCAGTTTTGCACACTATTCTAAGTTAAATATAAATATAACCGAGGTCAGTGGAAGGAACAAGCACTTTCACTCCCTCTCTAACTGCCACTGAGGAGTTTAGCTTTGACACAACATCAAGAGTTATACATTTAGCCCCCCCCCTGACTTGAATTTTACTATTAAAGTAGAAAATGTGTAATCTCTGAAGAGATTGCGTGGGATTGCTGATTGAAAATAGCTGAACTTGCTTAAAAAGTTCAAGAGGGCATCAGAGGATTGAATGAACATCAAAGGACCAAAGGCTGTGCAGCGTTGCCACTGTAGTCACCAACATTCCGTTTGACTTCTCCATTCATTTGTTATGGGAAAAAAATTGTGGAAAAAACGGAATTATTAAAAAACTACAAAAGATAGATGTAATAATAGTGGGATAGGTAGTGGGATTGCGTATTTTCCGCATTATAAGGCGCACCGGATTATAAGGCGCATCCCCCAAAAATGTCATTTTGAATTTTGTTTTGTTTTTATAATCAAAAGGCGCCTTATAGTGCGGAAAATACGGTAATTATATCATATGACGCCACATGCATTTAGTTAGAAGAAAAAAGGGCCAAAAGACTTGAGGGGCATTCTGTCACTGAGGAAATGCCTGTGATTGCTGAATATCTGGCAAACATGTAGCCACCTAACAGTAGGATTTTGAGTGTCCTTTTTGCTTGTTTAAAGCAGTAGTACCACTATTCCAAGAAGATGAGATGGAGATGTTAAAGTCATCAATAACCATGGCAAGTTTCATGTAAATCAGTTTGGATCAGTGGGCAATGACCGGGCTGTGCAGTGAGACCAATGTAGATGTAAGTTGAAGTTGTCATACACTGGTATTACAGTGCTGGGGCACTGTTCACTAGGCTCCAAGAAGCCTTCACTCCCACAGAATTACATTGGACTTCTCTCTGAAAATACAAAATGATTACATTTTTATCATGAGTCATCATGGTCTCAAATGTTTCATTTGGACCTTGTAATATTTGATCTGATGGTCCATCTTTAACTTTTTGCACCCTTTTAAGATATTATGGCAAATAATTCAACAAATCACTGCTGGGCTGAAGTTTGATTGACGTGTCACTATGGTAACTCGACTCACCAGCAGAGTCGAACCTTTGTATCTTCTCTTTTCTCTAGAACATGGTTTTACCTGAGATACTGTACATGTGACTGTAGTTATGGGTGTTTACACTAATAACACCATAATATGGCTTTGTTTGGCAATGCTTGGTGAAGTTTAACAATCTCAGTAAGCTAGCGGTTAGCATTAGTTTACCCATAAGACCCCTGACATACTACACTCCAGGAGGTCCGCCACCATTCATACTAATATGGTCACATCCTGTTTTTGACTCCAAAATGTCACTGAGGACATCATGACCTGACTGACCTCAAAACATCCACTCACAAACCAATGGGTGACATCACGGTCACTTTGTCCACTAATATGTTCAGTCTGTGGTTTAGACACGCTCAAGCCATCACATGGACACAGCAGATCTGCAGATGTAAACAATATGGATAGGGCACGGGATCAAGGAACCAATATCAACCTTTTTTGGAGGATAAATATAGACCTGTATGTTATTTCACTCAGCACTGAATGCCAGCTGTACCTGATTCTCTCGTCTTGAAGACAAAAGCCAGGTGGAAGTGTATCTTTTGCCCACTGCAAAACAGGTACTAATGTCATGTGAATGTAGCATAAATGGTGAAGGGAATTGAGCTAACATAGACTCTAACAGTCACTATTATATAGTGCTAAAATTATTTAGTTTACAGTCCATCTGAGCAGAATGTAGCAGGTCAGTAAGTGGGTACCTGAGCATATCAGACTGTGCTCTGTGGTCCATCAGACAAAACAGGTTGGGAACCACTGAGTTAGACCACCTTTTCCTATTTTATGGACAACAGTAAACTCAGCCATGTGGATCTGTGCTCTTAGCCAAGTGCTTCTCCTCCTGTTGCCACCATGTACAGGTATACCATGATTCCCAGCTCCGAAGCTAAGTGCCTTTATTGGCCAGTCCCAGGTGAGGCCAGGCGATTCCCTGCTAGACGGGATCTGCTTTCAGCTCTTTATCACAAGTGGGGCCAAGGTGTCCAGGGAGAGGCTGGGGGGCTTTGTGTTGTTAATGGCTCAGACAGTATCCTCAGTGACTGGGGAGCAGACCAGAGAGAGGACCATTCCCTGCTCTGGAGCCGCGTAATTACAGAGCTGATTCATCACTACTACTGTAGCTCTGCTCCTTACAACAGAGACTTTTATCTGCACTAAAGGGACGAACAGAATGACTTCACTGCAAAGAGGTATCATGAAATCTTGGGGGCACTGCATCACTTAACAGATAGAGCTAATGATGCCAGGGTTTATCACAGTTTAAGGTCCACTAGATACTCAAAATACCACAGGTTTTCTACTGAGCTGCTGGTTTGTGCTGTCTTGTAACTTTGAATCCATACATTGCAATGTAATTTTTAACCTTACAATGTGTTATTTTGTTGTATCCTACACTGCCTGGCCAAAAAGGTCACCATCTGGATTTAACTAAGCAAATAGGTACGAACCTCCCATTGGATAATTTCTGCATGGGTGATTATTTTTCAGCTGACAACAAGTGATAAAACGATAGTGGGGAACCATCATCCTCGAAGAAAAAATGTGGTTGGAAAAAAAGTTTGAATGATCATGACTGGGCTGTCTGTCTCTACTGTATGTGTCAGCCCTGCGATGAACTGGCGACTCATCCAGGATGTACCCTGCCTTCGCTTAAGTCAGCTGGGATAGGCTCCAGCACCCCCCCGACCCTCACGAGGATTAAGGGGTAGAAAATGGATGGATGGTAATCACTTAAATGTGTGGTGAAATTAAATTGTAAAAAAAAAACAACAGTAGACCTCAGGACTATGTTTAATAGTGAAAGTAAAAGCATTTCCTTTCATGTGCTGGAGAAGA
>JAQQAE010005727.1:0-17331 GCA_029823295.1 Pseudamia nigra
AGAACACTCTATTGGGATTAAGGGTACCGTGCTAAATTGGTTTCAGTCTTACTTCACACAAAGATTTCAATTTGTACGTATTAACGACCAGTCATACACTCTAAATTGGCTATGGTGTTCTGCAAGGCTCAGTACTGGGACCAATACTTGTTACACTTTACATGCTGCCGTTAGGTGACATCATAAGAAAGCAGAGCCTAGGTTTTCATTGTTACGCTGATGACACACAGCTGTATGTCTCCATGAAACCGGATGAATTACATACGACTTGAACAAAATTCCATGCTTGGAAGGCCTGGATGACCTCTAACTTTCTCCTGCTGAACGAAAATAAAACCGAAGTTATGATTTTTGGCCCAAGGAATCTCAGGAGTACCTTCCCTAATGACTTCCTTCAGATAGGTCCAATGTCTGTGGACGTTGCCCGGTATTTGTGTTGTTTGTTGTTCTATCGCTACCCCTTTCTTTTGTCTCTCCTCTGTCCACTAACCCCAACTGGTCGAGGCAGATGGCCGCCTACCCCGAGCCACTGATTCTGCTGGAGGTTTTTCTCTTCCATTAAAGGAAGTATTTCCTCCCCCCGTTGCCCTTGGCTTACTCTCTGTATAGTCATGAGGTCTCGGCCTCGAATTGTGAAGTTCTCTAGAGATAATCAGTGATTATGATTGGCACTATACAAATAAAATTGAATTGAATTAGAAATCAAAATGAACACAATGGTGAGAAAATGCAGAAAATGAACACAATAATCAAGAAAATGAAGATAAATGAACAGAGTATGAGGAAAATGCAGAAACATGAACAAAATATGGGGGAACAAGAAGGAAAACAGACAAAATAAGAATGAGACAGAGCCAACATGAACAAAACCTGAGGCAAAATTAGAAGAAGCAAGAAGACAAATAAAAATGAGCAAAATAATTTTTAAAATGGACAAAATAAAACAGAACAATGAATATATTGTCAAAGGCTAGGACTGGACTTTGTGGTGTCTGATTTATTTTGTGTTTTATGTCAGACATAATGATATCTCAAATTTGCAGCAAGTTTTAAATCTAGGCAGTCTGTGTTTTTACTGAAAACAAGCAAATGAAAAAAAGAGTAACAGCACCATTAAATACTAAATAATCAAGAAAATGTATAAAAATTAATAAAACAACAAGCAATATGAAGAAATAAATGATATAACATCTAGAAAATGAACAAAATTGGAAGCAAAATGAACAAAAATGGTCAGGAAAATGAAGAAAAATAAACAAAATAAGAAACAACATGAAGAAACATGTACAAAATATAAAGCACAGTGAAGAAAAACAGACCAAAAGACAAACAGAGAAAATGAAGGAAAATTAGAATTAAGAAGGAAAAAGACACAAAAATGAGCAAAATAAAAAGAACACTAATGAACATATCAAAAAATATGAAAAGCAAGAAATTACTTACATCAATCAATATAGTGAATAGAAAAAATAAACATCTTGCTTAGTGAAAACAAACAAACAAAGCAGATTTATTAAAGAAAAATATCTGAATCTGAACATCTACGCATTAAAAAGCCGGAGTCAGTGTGTAAGCCATAAATGACTCAACAATTTAATGGACCGATTCTGCCATTCAGCGTAATAAACGCGGTATCAGTTTCAAACTTCATATAAAATATGTTACTGCCAAATGAGTTCAGCTAATGGTGACAGGGATTGAATGGCGACAAATTACTGATGTGTTCAAAATGAAGAGACATGATGTGATTCCCCGAAGAAAAAAACCCAGCTCCACTTATCTCACCCGAACACGTTTAAGCCTCTCGAGTGAGGAGACAAACAAAATGTCTGTCGTCAGAATTGATAAGCATAAGCTCACCTTCTCCCTCGTGAGACTCAGGACAAACTGTATTAGGCAGCAAAATTAAACACACTCATGTAGCAGCTTTAACTTTAGGGGAGCTTGCAGGAGAAAAGCTGTTTGCTGAAGTTTGCCGTATCATCTGTCTTCATTTGATTATCCAGTTAGCCATAAAGACACTCACATTGTCGGGACATGAGGTACTGAGGCTTCCAGACTTTGAGGCAGTGTAGCAAGAGCATGCATCATTCACTGAAGTAATGCCGTGGCGTATCAAAACTGAAACATTGGGAGGCCAAGGCAATCCAAGTAACAAGCAACCTTTGATGCAACATTTGATGGCGAGCAGATGTTCTGCAGATGATACAGTGTGTGCGTGTACGTATCTGCTTCCTTGTGCTTCTGTCTACAACTTTTTACACTAAAAGCCTTACTCTTTCTCTTTTGCTTCTTTGTCTACAGGTGTAAGTGCTGCGGCCAAAAAGGACTGTGAAGCCAGAAATGTAAGATCAAAGGTAAAGGAAAGAGGGACAGAAGATGAAAGAGTGCAATAAAGCTGGCTCCAGCTAAAATGAGTGGGATTCAGCTTTCTTTCTGCAGCTGAAGGGAGACATTATCAACTTTTAGCTTTGCTGTGCCTTGTCCTGCAGCACATTTTGCAAAACACTGTTAAGAATTCTGCTCTCTGCGTGTTTCATCGAACCTGGTGCTGGTGTAAAGTCTGTGAGAATACAATCATGCCTGAGTGTGACTATGCATTTGATTAAATTGCAGCTCTGTCAAATTTGAGAATAAATGGGTCTGGCTGATTATGATCAACCTTTTATCTGTGCCAAATGAGCTGCCTTCCAGATCCAAGTTGAGATTGTTTTAGTTTTCCAAATGGCTTCAATTACAGAAATGTATGTGAATGGTCTCCCCCCACTGCTTTCCCCCCGAATGTACTAATGTCCACCCAGGTAACCGCAAGGGATCTAAAATTATTCTGTACAGATTTCATTAGGTTGGTATTATTCATCTCTCTTTTAAATGCAGTCTTGCTCGGAGACATTTTTACCTAATTCCCTGTTTAGCAGAACGGAGAGTGCTGTATTTCATTATGACTTGAACCATCAGAAGGCTCACTGAATGAAACAATTTGGGTAGGAAAAATACCTTTTAAAGGTTGATTAAATCATTAAATGAAGAACTGATTAAACTGTCAGTACTGTGGTGAAACAGAGAGCACAAAAAGACAGAGCTGAATGCCAAAATCAATTTATTTACCCAGGGGCTCATTAATTCTATTTTCCCCCTCTATATGCACCACTGACCCAGCTAAATGATGGAAAAAAACACGTAAGACAAAACTAGACAATGGGATCTGCAGGGCAAATGATGGAGCAAAAGATGCGGTTTATAAGTTTATCATTTCACACGAGGAGCAAAGACACGCACAGGGACAAAAGTAAAAACAATGGCTTGCAGTCACGAAACGAGGGAGTCAAAAGTTTGAAGAACCAGAAAGCAAAGAAACAAGGATACACGATGGGAACACAAGGTAAACATGCTTCACTTTCTGGATGAGGAAAAACAGTATGAAGTGACAGAGGACAAAGGTAATAGTACTGTGTATAACAGGTGAGCATTAGTGAACAGGTGGCTGGAGACTGAAGGAGAATAGTGGCGTGTACAGGAAGGAGTTCAACAACAATAGCAGGGAAACTGTGAAATGGAAAGGCCATCGGTGAGCCTGCATCCAGCTGTTTCAATTTGCATTTTCAGATTGTGCAAAGGCTGCAAACTGTCAATAAGTGCAAAAGCCACAGAGTCAGTTAGTTATTGCATGTGTGGACCACTGAGGAGACTGCAACCTTCACAAAATGAACACAAGAAATAAAAAATATATGCCATATTAAATGAAAAACATCAACCAAGTATGGAGAGCTTCACAAAGGAATGGACAACAAAGACTGAGAAAATGAGGAGGAGTTTGAAACAACCAGAACAGCAGCTCAGGGAAAAAGATACAATTTTCTTTACAAAACACCACAAAATGTGGACGGTAACATTTTCGTCTTCTCGGTTTCTGGAGATCCATTTGAAAGTAATCTGGAATTCTTTTTTAGTAACCTTTTCTTTCGTTTTCTTCCCTTCCCTCTTCAAACCAAACCAACACAAAACCTTTCCTTTCCTTTTGTTCTTTTTCCTTTCCTTTGTTTCCTTTCCTTCTCTCCCCCTCCCCTCCATCTCCTTTTTTGATTAGACTCATACCGGCACAATTAGGGCCACATTTCCCTTTTCCTTAATATCACTACACATTCTTGTGTGTGACATACATGTTCAGAACAACATTATAATCTAATGAGCTTTAAACCACCATGATAGACGGTTGCAAGATGAATATGATAAATACAAGATGAACATAGAGCCTACATTATCCATATGTGAGCGATGTGGAGAGCCCTGGATAAACATGAAAACATCTGGTTATACAGGTAATGTCTGTTGAAACAAAACCCAGGAATGCATTCATACTATGGGGAAAAAGAATGAAAAAGGGGAAAGTCGAACTCTATATAAAATTCTGAAAAAAATAAAAAGAAAAATAGCAAAGGTTTTCGCTACATTCACTTTGAATCAAATGTCAGCACTCTTATTGTGTCTGACCTTTGCGAGATTTGCAAAGCCCCCAGCCTTAAAAGCTTCCTGTAAATCCTACTCATGCATTTGGCCTGTAATGCATCTTGAAAAGTACATTGTGAAAGACTGAACAGACTGTCCAACAAGTGCAGTCACCTTGAGTTTAATTCAAAGCTCACACTTAAAGCCACTGAAAGCCAAGCTGATTCCAAACTATTTAAATTATATGGGGGTGTTTCACCTCTAATATTTGTCTGGCCTGTCATGGACAAAGTCTCCACCAATCTACAAATAGGTGCTTAATTCCTCAAATGAAATCAAAAATCTGTGAAGTGTTGCGCTTACGGTTCGTGACTGCCATGAGATAGAGAACTCCTCTACATGGCTTGAGACTCGCATTATGCTCCAAAGATGCCTCTATCCCACTAATCCATTTTGTCATCTTCAGACTAAGATCACATATTGACAGAAGCATTTTCTTCTGGGTCTCTTTCCCCCTCTCCACCAGTAAAAATAAAAAGGCAGTAGATCCCCTTAAGTAATAATAATCATAACACAATACGTTATTGATCCATGCTGGGAAATTCTCTTTTAGCAAACCCCTTGCCACAGGCCATCCTGCAGCCTTGAGAAAAGAGAACAAAGTTGAAGAGAAAAACACCTGTTTCACTTCTTCACATCCTTATACGGCTGTAGATGACTCAGTAGTCATTCAAAAATATTCAACACATTTGAATGCTGAAAAAAGGCAAATTCTGTTATTTTATTGGCTAAAAGAAAGAGTGACATTGATTATTTTCTACACCAAAAAGAGAACAATTATAGCACACCATGAAGTGGCATTATGAGAAATGTCGTATAGAAATCTGACTGTAATTGCGAGGCTGTTTAATGTGATTGCAGCCATTTACTTTCCGGGTTGCATACCAACAGGGTGGTTTAATGTGTCACCGACTGTGAGCACATTGCTTAAACGTGTGTGTGTGTGTGTGTGTCACTATTTAATTTGGGTATATAATTAAGATGCACTTTAGTATTTGCAGATTTCTGCAAGGTGAGGCCTGTGGGCAAGTTAGACATAAACCCATCCCATTTCTCAATTCATGTCACTTTCATAAAGGGAATAGTGCAGAGCTCAGTAATGACAATATGCAAAAAACTCCAGAAATCTAATTTCTACTCTATCCATCTGAATTACAATGCCATCATTATTATTCCAATGTTGGAATTATACACTCCATCAGCTGGAATAAGCAGTTTCCAGCATTGAGCTGACTTTGCGTGTGCACATTGCCCTTGTTGAAATGGTGAGTGTGTGGCATGTTTATGAGGGAAAACAAGCTTTCACACGTATATGTTATTCTCTCACATTAAAAGGTTAATTTCCTGGCCTCTAGCAATTATACGAAGGTTACTGCCTGTGACTAAATACAACTTTTTCAAATAGGAATAAGTGCCAAATGTGCAAAAATGGGGAACACTGCAAACACTGAATACTGAATCTACTAAATATGATGGATTTTCCTCAGGGGATGACTGTGTTGAGATCCAACTACATTAGTTTGAATTAAACTAAAGTTGGACACAGCACTGATTGGTTCTGTCTCTGGCCATCTGTGCTCAAATAAGGACACAAATAGCTATTGTCATCTTGTCCTCATATCAGATTCGACTGCATAGTTACAAAAAAGGACTGTGTCATAATTTTGAGCCTGTTCCATACATCAGAAACAGACGGTGTCTGACATCACAGAAACAGCAGTCAAACGATATTTTATGACGTACCTGTGCAGAGGTCAGGCTGACAGGTGGACCACAGACTCTGGTAATCTTGGACAGCTTCTTGATCCGTGCTGTGTTTCCACAAGGTCCATGCATTTATTGTCTACGTATTCCCAGTTCACAGGGCTGGAGCCAACGCCAGCTGATCCTGGGTGAGTTTCCAATTTACACAGTTTCCTGCTTATTCTTTTCTAACAGTATCTGTTCCTGTCTAATATTCACTTTTCACTGCATTAAATAGGCTATCTATTCAGAATCAGGTAACTGCAGATTCATATGAAGCAGTAATATCATTCAACGGTATGATGGTACAACCCTGTTTCCAAAAAAGTTGGATCACTGGATCACAGAATGTGATGATGTGCAAAATATTGAAACACCATTGCAAATTAGAAATAGCACAAAGTCAACATATCACATTTTGAGACAGTTCCCAACCACATTCTGCATATTTTTTAATTTAACCTTTATTTAACCATGTAAGTCAGCTGAGAACCATTTCTCATTTGCACTGATGACCTGGGCTGGAGGCATATATAGAGACAGACAACGATTCATGCTCACGTTCATACCTAGGGCCAATTTTAGAGTAACCAGTTAACGTCGTGCATGATTTTTTTTTTGTGGGAGGAAGCCGGAGAACCCGGAGAGAACCCACGCAGACAATAGGAGAACATACAAACTCCACACAGAAAGGCGCCGCCAACCAGCATTGGGATCAAGAAGTGCTACCCACTGCCCACCCACCACCGTGTCGTCCAATGCAAGTATTCCAACACCAAACCAGTAAAGAGTCCTGGTGCTAAACTGACCTGCCTTGTCACCTATTGAAAATGTTTAGCTTACTATAACATGTAAACTGCAAGAAAGGAGATCCAGTGCTGCTGAGGTTGTTGAAATCCTACATCACGCGCAAGAATGGAAAAATGTACCGCTTTCAAAATGACAACAATTAGAGTGTTGTTAAAAAGAAATGATGCGACTGGTAATCATGTCCTTGACTCAACTTTTTAAAAATGTGTTGCTGGCATCAATTTAGAAATAAAATTTCTCAGTTTTAGCATTTGACATGTCATCTTTGTGCTACTTTCAATTAAATTTGTGATTTCAGCGATTTGCAAATCTTCACATTCTGTTTCTGTCTAAATGTTCGACAGTGAGAACAAGACCAGATACAGCAGGGGCATTAAGGCAAGACCTTAATGTCCAGTGCCCAATCATTTCATACCATAATGCAATGTATGGTATGAAATGATTGAATTAATGAGGCCTGAAGAAAGATACTGTAAAAAAGTACTTGCAGTATGTTTTACACCTAAAAACACATATTTAGGATGTTTTATGCAAATTCACACGAATGATATTACCAAATGAATCTAAAAAAAGCACCAGAAATGCAATGATATCCCTAGAACTGTCATCTAAAAGCCTAAAAATGCTTCTTTTTCTTACTCAGTTATATTTAACGGTGAAAACAAACTACTTTTACATTTGGTCAGAGCTCAATGAGTAGTAAAATGAACAAAAAAATGTGAAAAAGGACAAATAATTCAAATGAGACCAAACATATAGACACCAAACTAACAAAATAATCAGGTAAATTAACAAAATGAATGCACTAAACAACAACTTGAGTAAAATGATCAATAATCAAGTAAGTTAATGAAAAGGAACAAAAATCAACAAAATAAAAATACACAACAAAATACCAAAAAAAATCAACAAAATTGAACAAAAATCCACACGGTACAAAAACAAAATGAGCAAATAATCAAGCAACTATGCAAAAATTAAGACATGAATCTTGCAAACATCAAATATTTAGTTTATCTTATTTTTTTTTCTTGATGCTTGCCAGTAAGTCGGCATGTACTGTAGTGTTGAACACCATGTATTTTTATTTCCATGTACAATTATTGTATGCACTACCTGAGTTTTTTAATGGGATACTCTTTTACTCTTATTCAAGTACCTATTTTTATAAGTACTTCTAGTCCACTTGAGTCATTATAGTTATACCCAAAGAGTGCTTTTACTTGAGTATTGTTTCTGTGTACTCTTCATACCACGAACCACGACCAACTAATATTTACTGTAGTACTTGTTATAGGTAATATACAGTACAATAAGCCCAGCATAATAAAAATAAAGAAACTTGTCATCTATCTTTTTTTTTTACTCAAATACTGCCTTGTATGTCTTCTATTTGCCTCAGCGCTGAGCATTTAAAGATCTGTGGCATCCACTTGTGTATTCATCCAGTAATTATGTTTTCTGGTGTGAAATGAGAGTTGCCACTATGAGTTTATTTAGAGTACAGACCTTTAGTCTTGTTTTTCATATTTGTCTTTGGTGTGTTTTCTGATATAATCCCCGAGTGAAGCATCTCTTACAGAACTTTAAAATTGTGTACAAGATATTCATCCATTTCCACAATTTCCAATTTTAATAAAGTAGTGTTTAGTCACTAGTAGACATTTAACAAACCCCAAAAGATTGGGTTCATTTTGATACTGAGTCACGTTCATATGTGTAAGGTAAAGGACATTCTGTAATTGCAGCTTCACTTAGGAGCATGATGTGGGTTAAAAGTGGTTTTAAAAGAGCAGCAAAACCATGAGACTCTCTGACCCTGTTTACTGTGAACCTGAGAATGTCCAGATTGTTCAAGTGTACTCAGACATAAAAACGGAGAGATGTAAGGGCCAGACAGCCTGTACCAACCTTGTATATGGCTTAATACGTCGTCTGTCATTTATTTGGGGCTTTTATCCACAGCATCTTGAGTGCATCCATTTAGACGCTCAAAGTAGAAAATGAAGGCCTATCGCTACAGCGCTCCCAATAGCACCCTCTACTATTATATCAGTGAACATACTCTGACGCAAAATATCTATTTGTATATGTACCTGTATTTAAAAAATAACATGTTTCTGAGGTTGATGTGATCCCCAGCTCCTCTTGTTTCCCTGCCATAATGAAGTCTTGATGTATGGAAAATTATGAATAAAAGAATCAACCGACAAATAAATATAATGAACTGCATTAAACACAATAATTACAGCTTGCACGACCTGCTCCTGTCTGTGAATTTTCATAACAAATGAATAAATGTTCTGCATATAGTCTGTTTTGAAGAAATTAATTGCTTGAAATGCTTGTTTTTGATTGTACTTAGTACTTTCTCTATTATCAGTAGGGACGGAGGTGGTTTGCATAAAAGCATTAAAAAAAAAAAAAGATGGTACAAAACAATCTTCAATCAAATCAAGCGAGACATAATCACATCACCATTTAAATGGAAATCCACACGGTATGTTGTTCCAGTCCACAGTCTCAGCTCTTGAGGACGTGCTACCATTCAGTTTGACATCTATGGGAGAATTTGGAACGTGTGTGTTTGTGTTGGTGTCCTCATGCAATATGCATGCGTGCGTGAGTATGAAAGGACTTAAACACATAAAGATGCACTATCCTGCGCTGTGTAGGTACAAGCTGACTGAAACAAAGAATCTTTTACACAAAATGCAGACTTTTTGTTTGTTAAATAAAATGGAAATTCTTGAATTTAAGTCTCTAAGAGCTGCATACAGTATAGTAGGAAGGGCAGAGTAGCAATAATACTCAAGTAAAAGTATTCAAAATAACTACATGAGTGAGAATAACTATGGATCTAGTACTTGAGTAGCATCCAGTGTTGAATGCTCAAGTAAATGTATTGTTATTTTGTCATTATAGTGACAAGTATTGATAAACAGATGTACTTGAGTAAGATTTTTGATTTTGTTGATTTTTGTTCAGTGTTGTTGGTTACTTTGTTAATTTTTAAATTTTAATTATTATTTAAGACCACTGTCAAACTGTTTAATTTGTTCACTTTTACTCATTTTGTTGCTTATTTTGTTCATTTTTGAGAACTTATTTAATTATCGCTGATGATTTTTGTTCATTTGGTTGATGTTCTGGTCAATGTCTTAATTATGCTGTTCATTTTTGTCAATTTACCTGATTATTTTTTTCATTTTTGCTTATTTTGTACATTTGTGCTTGTTAACTGAATAAAACATAAAACCTTTGTTCTTTTTTTGGCTTGTTTGGTTTATTTTGGTGATCAGTGTTGTAAATAGCCACTTAATTTTTTCGCTGTGTTAATGCACTTCAGTGTTTCGTTCAAGTTTTTAATTAAATTGATCATTTCAAGTTTTACTCATTGACCTGTGGCCAAATGTAAATGAGCAGAAGTTCATTTCTTTCATCACAGATTATAAAGAATTCTGGAAAACAACTACTTTCAGAAGGACATATTTTTGAAAAACATGGGCAATTTTTGAAAAAAAACTGCCCATGTTCATGCTCTAATTTATGCTTGATCATCTAAAAACTTTACTGATCAGTCTCTTCCAAAGGTGATTAGTGATGTATATAAATAGGAATAAAAAGAGCACTGCGTCTGAAAAAAAATAATAAATTCCAGCTTCATGAAGCTTTAAGAAACAATAGGCTCACGGATGGAATATAGCCTGGCACCTGGGACAACTCAGTTAATTTTTTTTTCCCATGGGTACCAGCAGACACGAACCAAATCCTGTCAAATGTGGAACACATCATTCTGATGACTCAAGACTCTAAGCACAGTTGTTTATTCTTGTTTTCTAGGAAATAGCAGAGCTGCATATTCCGATCAGATTTGGTGTTATTGTGAGAATGTGCTCCTTTTTATTTAATTCAACAGAACAGAGACATGGGAACATTGGAGCATTTAAAAATCATTACAGCAGTCTATGATGTATACAGTCCAAATGAACGCCTCATTCACTAAATTAAGATCAGCTGAGGGTAAGAGGTAGATACCTGGGCCCGTTTTCTCAGAACATTCTTATTCTCCTTTCGGGAAGCTCTGAACTTAAGCTTCTACCAAGGAGTTTTAGCTTTGAAGTAATTTAGGGGAGGTCCTAGCAAGAACTCAACTAAATCTTTTAATCTAGTGAGGAGGTGAAGTTGACCCCGTTGCTGCTGTATGTATGACACGTGGTTTGGAAGGCTGTGACTGGTGGATTACACTTGTCCAAGGCTTTCAAATGAAAATGGAGAGAGAATGAATGAGCAGGACTAATCATAGACATTCAAGAAAACACATGGCACACTTTAAAGCTTCTATTGATTAGATAATAAACCACACTTTACATGTAGTTATAAAATGTTTGAAAACCTATTTGGTGGCATTATTGTGGTTCTTAAATCTTCATTAGTCTTGTTAAAGCCTTGATTTATACAATCTGAACAAAGCAAGATGAAAAAGAATGAATGAGAATGATTCCTACTACTATGTTTATTAGATCGTATTGCGTGAGGACATTTTATTCATGTTCAATCTCATCCATTAACCTTCATTGTTGCTTTGATGCTTGTACAAAAACATGAAATCAGATTTTCAAATTTCACTTAACAAAATCATTTTCTGCTAGGCTCGAATCCCCAGGTGTCCTCAAATCCAGCAGGATACCTGGGTGGGGAAGGCGATCACCTGTCCCCACCTTCATCATCATCATCATCACCGCTGTGGGCCCCTGAACCAGCCCCTCAACCTCCAAATGCTCCCCAGGCACCACACACTGGCTACCCACTACCCTCTGAGGATGGGCCAAATTCTGAGGTCAAGTTTCATGTGTACATACAGTGCTGTGAAAAAGTATTTGCCCCCTTCCTGATTCATTACTTTTCAAGCATTTGCGATAACTGGCAATGAGTGTTTTACAGCACTGTGGAGGAGTTTTGGCTCACTCATCTTTGCAGAATTGTTGTAATTCAGCCACATCGGAGGGTTTTCAAGCATGAAGCATCTTTTTAAGGTCATGCTACAGCATCTCAATTGGATTCAGGTCAGGACTTTGACTAGGCCACTCCAAAGTCTTCATTTTATTTTTCTTAAGCCATTCAGAGGTGGACTTGCCAGTGTATTTTGGATCATTGTCCTGCTGCAGAACCCAAGTGCACTTCAGCTTGAGGTCACGAAGAGATTGACAGACGTTCTCCTTCAGGATTTTTTGGTAGACAGCAGTATTCATGGTTCCATTTACCACAGCAAGTCTTCCAAGTCCAATCACTTTTTCACAGCACTGTATGTGTCAAATAAACATAACTTTACCTAAATGGCTGCAAATGGAAGTCAAAAGCTTCCAAATTTGCTCAATAAATTCTTCTTTTTTAACAATGCAAATGACACATTTGCCCTATAGTTATTTAACATTATGATGCAAACTGCTATAATGTGTTTGAAAAGCAAATTAGGCACCCCAAAAACTGGTCTGCATAGGTCTTTAAGGGTTAACTGAAATCATTCATCCCTTATTTTTTCCCTTCATTTTCTCCTCTGCTTAAGAAACTCTTAAGCTTCTTAAGTCCTCCTCGCTGCTCTGATTTAGAGGTTTCACTTCAGGTACAACTGGTTGGTTTCCCTGGACTTGAAGAATCGCATCTGCAACTCATTGTCAATAAAAGCTGATCAGATCATGTGAATAGCTCCAGCAGAATGGAAGTAATTTTGATCCTCTTTTGATTATCATCATCTCTCCTCACCTCTCCTCTCCCCATGTTCCAGTCACCCAATAGCCAGAGGGCACAATCACACAACCAGAAAGCCAATCAAGAAGCTTATTAAACATGACACTCACTGAGCACACTCAATATAAGCGAAGGACACAGCCTCTGAGGTCTTTGTGCCAATTACGCAAAATCAGATCAATCATCGCAGTCAACATGAACTCTGTCTCACTCTTTTCCTCATTCATCCAATCTCTGTGCTGCAGTCTTTCCTATTACCAGTCTCGCACATTTGCACATTATCTCTTCTAGTCACTATCTCTCTCGTCTCCTTTGAAAATATTCTTCAGCTACATGCATCAGCAATGCTGTTGCACACAATCTCACACAGCTTGCTTCAAAATAAACAGGGAATAGACAGTTGCTGTCTACACATGCGCACACAAACACACACACTGTGCACTTCAGCAAGCTATTCATCACAATTTAGCCACAGCATTAGACACTGAGGGACAATAACACCCTCCCCAGAATACTATCCAAAACACAAACAGCTACACACTTCTCCTCCCATGACACTCATTTTCCTCTCCATTTGTCAACACACTCTCCAGCACTTTTTAATTCCAGCTAAGCTGTCTGTCATCCTTCTTTTTTCTCCTGAAAAAAAAGAAAGAAAAAAAAAAGGCTATGCCGTTCAAGTGAGTTTGAAGAAAAATTCAGTGACAGTGAAAAAGAAGCATTAAGTGTTTTTGGAATGATAATCCGTGTATTATGTGAATGAATAGACTATAAAATACAGCTGTGCTTTGGTCAAATGTTTGATTCATTTACATAAACACATCTATGCCATTGTTTTAAATATTTTTGTCATAAATTACACATTTTAAATAGGTCTCGTTCTAATTTAAGATGCAAGAGAGTGTAGGCTATGAGCTACTGTGCAGTATATGCCTACAACTCATGGAATTATATTCATTTGTAGTTATATTCCCACTCATGCATGTACATGAAATATTGTAACCATCATACAAATAAGGACTTTTTGGCAATCACCGTCTACTTAACATATTTCTGACAACATACCAATTTCTTTACAGTACAAGTGAGGATGACAAAAAACTGTTTGAGTACATACCGCAGCATAATTATATCACTGAACTTTCTATGCTCTCAACAACATTAATTAAATGGAGATATTCAGTCTTCTGCCAGGAATCACCCCCACCTCTACTTTCATCAAGCGTCTGACAGAGTACTGCAGGAACACGGATTTCTTTAGGTTCTTGTTCAACACTTGTTGAGTAGTGGTAATATGCCTGCTGGACTGGTGATGATGAAAAAGACAGATCTGCTCACAAGTTCTAATTTCAGAAGGACCAGACTGCTGGGGGCACAAACAATGCTGTGTTGTGCCCATGTAGGTACGACAGTACAGTAGCTCCACCTACTGGAAGGAATAATTCAAATACACCTCTGGAGATTGTGTGCTTAACTGTGTGCATAATGGCATTTTGGAAGTACATGTTGTTCAGTCAAGCAAACAAGCTGAACAATTAGGCAGTTTCCCCCCAAATATTTTATCTTTATCACTTTATTTTTCATACCTTAGTGTTTAAACATTTCACTTATAAAAAAATTAAAATCCTACCAAATCACAAAAACCCTTCAAAAAGTCCATCAACCAGACAGTACTGATGTTGCTACAACGCACATCCAAACTGTGCTTCTAAATTTCATCCAGCAGATGGCGCCATCGGTTAAACCAAAATCTATATTGTAATAGAATATTAATGGAAACGCATATGTACAACCCCAAATCCAAAAATTTCAAATGTTGGGATGCTGTGTAAAATGTAAACAAAAACAAAAATGCAATAATTGGCAAATCTCATAAACCCATATTTTATTCCCAATAGAACAAACATATCAGATGTTGAAGCTGAGACTTGAAACTGAAATTATTAGCTCCTTTTGAATTTGAGGACAGTACTGCATGTCAAAAAAGTTGGAACAGGCACAACAAAATGCTTGAAAGATAACTGTATAAAATCAAAATCAAAATCAAAATCAACTGGAGGAGCATTTGGCAACTAATTATCTGAACTGCTCACAGGTCAGTAATATGCATTTTTGAGACACAGAAGCTCTCAGATGTAAAGATGGGCAGAGGTTCACCAATCCGCAACAAACTGTGTCTAAAAATTGAGGAACAATTTCAGAAAACTTTTTTGGATTCGGGGATATAGCTTAGACTGTAGCCTTTACACCAGTTTGTTCACATATTCTAGAAATTTTACCATGATCCCAGCACCTTCATGTGTTAAGCTGATATAGCAACAAGGTGTGTCTTATTTTATAAGATATGAACTAAATAGAATCCTGAAAAATTCTACAACACCAGAAAAGAAACTTGGAGAATAATAATTTATTTGGCTCTATATGAAAAAAGACAGACAGTGACAAGCTGGGATACAAAACCAAATCCCCAATAAAATCCCATTTGTGTCTGTTGGCAGGAGGAATTCTTTCCATGGAGGAAACGTTCAGTTTCCAATGAGCTCAGTGAATGTCCCTTTCAGCCTTCTTCTTCTTCTTCCTCCTTCTTTTCCTTTCGGCTGTTCCCTTCAGGGGTCGCCACAGCGAATCATCTGCCTCCATCTCACCCTATCCTGTTTCAGCCTTGGTGGTGAAAATACAGGTAAACACAGGTGGGTCACGTTGATGTTCATAATCACATGTGTGCAGATCTGTGATCGAACAGAGAAGACCAAGACCCAGTCAAACCAGACAGCCCCAAACCCGAAGAAAAAAAAAAAAAAAAAACAAATCACATGTTTTTACAGGTTGTTCATAGGTGCCACATGCTTAAATTAACTGTTTGAAGACCTTTTGCAGATAGTCTTAAGTTTAGTTAAAATTATGTTTTGGACAGTCAATCCATAATAGCTTTTTTATTATAAATTAATAACATACCATTTTAATTTATTTTATAACTCAGAAGCTATTAAGTAATTTGTTTTCAGGTTAACACTGATTTAATGTTCACTGGATTAAATCAACAAAATGACTAATAAAATGAACAAAAATTAATAAAATATGAACAGTTTTCAAAAATGCAAAGACAATGAACAAGAATGACCAAAACAATCAACAAATTCACCAAAAAAAACAAAATTATCGCACAAAATGAACAAAAAAAAATGTAAAAAATAATTAAGTACCAAAGAAAAATTAATCAAAATGAACAAATTGTGACTAACTATTAAATGCATCAAGGAAGTTAGCAAAACCACCCACAAAACGAACAAATCTACACTTTGGTCAAGGACACGTGGAAAGACTCAGTTATTAAAAAAAAAAAAAAAGATACATTAGTTGCAAATGAAGCTTTAAATTATTCAGAAAACACCTAAGTACTCGACGCCCTTTAACAAAGATATTAAATAAAGGAAAATTCAATTAAAGATTGAATATCTGACATTTTAGACATATTCAAGTTTGAGACTTGTCAATGCCTTATTTTTGTGAAAACTTAACATAAGGCATGTTTAGAATTAAAATATAGAACAGTGACAGTAATAAGAGGCCAGTGGCAGGTTTCCTTTACCTACCAACATGTTCACGTGACCCTTCAGGCCAAATCAATCTTCTTCTGAGTTTCGTTGAGTTTATCTTGTAGCCGCTTCTTCCTCCAGTCCAGGAACTTCCTCCTCATTCTGTTCGCCTGCCAGCCTGCCAGAAACCCGGCAGCGAAGGAGACCACGACCGCTACCTGGAGCGTCCTCTCCGAGACCTCAGCCATGTTCACATCCGCCCAAAGCGAAGCCCGGCCATCAAAATCACCGGGGCGAGAAGGACACACGGGAAGTGAATCCTTCCTAGTCACGCGAGAGCAGACGATATTCTCGAGGCTTTCAAATTAAAAGCACAAAAATGAAGACCAGGATCTCCAATCATAAATCTAAACATGAGGTTAATAAATGAAGTTGAGGACATACCACAATGAATACCTACTACTAATAATACTTATATTGTTATGACTACCACTACCATTACTACTACTTTGTGAGATATGACAATACCAGGGCAATTAATACAATTAATCAAACTACAATTGTAAACGCAATTGTCAGCCTGTACAATTATGTAAGTAACAGCAAAACTTGCTGCATTTTAAAGGTCCGTATTTATGAGGATTTAGGATGATCTAATTGCAGAATTGATGGGCAAAATGAACACACTGTGTACGGTGATATTTGGAGCCGCAAATCACAACTAACCCGGAAAAAATGTCACTGTGCAATAAGTGATAGTCTATATATACACAACTGTCTGGTATTTATACCCCCAGTGCAATATTTCTTCATACATTCAAGTGCAATACTACTGCAACTCCTTTTTTCTGTGAATAATATATCCCTGCTATTTCTTCTAGCTATATATATTTATATTCATGCATACATATATACATTTCTACCTCTATTTCTATTTCTATATATTTTTATTTTTCTATTTGTTTGCTATTGTATTTTTATTTATTTC
>JAQQAE010005728.1:0-17331 GCA_029823295.1 Pseudamia nigra
TTTCAATATTTTAGAATTTATAACAGATAAATAATATTTAACTTGTTAAAATATCTTCTCCCAGCTCTTTAATGAGAGTTCTGTTTCTGGACAATGCAGTTTCTCTATATCAAGACTGTAAGATATGACTTTAGTCTTCACACTCGCATGTTGATCCTAACATAGACAAAACTCCAAATGCACACTTCGCAGTGTAAATACTCCCATGTGCCTTTCCATGGAGACTCATGTTCAACACGTTAAGGTGACTTGTCATATCTCCCATGAAGTGCAACTTTTCTAACCAGTCTATCTTCCGGTTTGGGATGGGTGAGGCCTTTGGTTTCCAGGAAGGTTTTCACATGTTCCGGAAAAGCAGTGCAAATTTTCCGCACCTCTCCTCTGCACAGACACTGGACTTTGTTATGCAGTAGAAGATCTGAATCTGTGCTGTCTAATAGTGAACAGAAGTGTGTATGATTTAACCCTTTTGCCATTATTTTGTTCACTATCTGGATAACAAGTCCACTGTGTAAAATATATATACTGTATATATGTGCATATTTTAAATTTATATATTTTGTCAATGCTGCAGGGGGGCTGAAGAGCCGCATGCGGCTCCAGAGCCACGGGTTGCCGACCCCTGATATAGATTTAAGACTGGTCTGTATTAAGTAGTGAAAACTATTGAGGCTTTTGTAGGTACAAGGACTTTGCATGCATAACTTGTTTGCATATAAATTTAGTCACAGAAAAATAAATGCTCCTCTTTTCTCTCACTCTCAGAGTCATCTGAAAGCATCTGAACATGCAGCATCAGTAAAGATGGTGAACTTTGACTACCATCAAAATGTAAAGGGGGGTAAAGCAGACAAACTTCACAGTGTCCTAAAGCCTCAGCTCAGTAAATTCCTAGAGGAGTGTGGATTCTTTTACTACTCAGGAGAGACTGGTATAACAAGGTGAGAAATGTTACTGATGTGTAAGAAATAGGGAAGGAAGACATGTTTACTGCCATTGTTACCTAACATTGTGGATTTCCTCCACAGGACTCAAAGTGGGACCATCAGAACCAACTGCCTAGACTGTCTGGACAGAACCAACAGTGTCCAGGCTTTCTTTGCCCTTGAGGTATATGTTTGACATTGTGTGCCGTCTGCTTCTGTTATCCTTCAAAATTGTATATATTGTGTCACTTTTGTTCCCTTCTCCTTAGATGCTGTCAAAGCAACTTGAGGAAATGGGTCTGACAGAAAAACCACAGCTGGTGGCCAGGTTTCAGGAGGTTTTCAGGACCATGTGGTCTCAGAATGGAGACTCCATTAGTAAGATCTATGCAGGCACTGGCGCCCTGGATGGCAAGGCCAAGGTACACAACACAGCCACTGAATAAACAGTTCACAGTAGCACAGAACAGAATGTTTTCTCTTTGTGTTTTCAGAGATGTCGCTAATATTGAGGTGTGCAGGGTATTGCCACTAATTTCCCATACTGACTCAAGCCTGAGCTTGATGAATGCACAATAACAATCTTTAGTTTAAGCTTGTTTAGAACAGTTCAGTACAGATTGCATTCTTCAGTTTCTGGAAATTGAAAGCAAAGTATAATTATTCATCAATAAATTGCATAAAAAATGTTATTGTCATAAGCTAATGGCCTTAGACCATAAATGGGCATTAAATGGCTAGTTGCACATGTGCTGACGGAGCTCTGCATGAATGATTTAAACCTGTGTGTTCAGGACTGTGTGGTTCAGTTTCTTAATCCCTGTGTGCTATCTCTCTCTGCTGTCCTCTGGACTTCTCTACTTGTGTGGTAAGTGAAAATGCCCCTGTTGGTGTCATTGTTGAGCTGTGGGTCTATTTCTGGTGCATTATGGATTTCAGTATCTCTGGGTTCACTTCTGATCATGGAACAGGATGGAGTAGGTGGGACCTCTTCAAACAAACAAATTTTATTTCAGGAAGTCTCTTGTTGCTTATGTTAAACACTGAAGTAAGGTTTCTCTCTCGATCTACACAATATAATGAAGCCAAAAGTGAATCACTGCAACTATTGATTTTTAAAATTGTTGCTTACATTTTCTTGCAAATCCACCACACTGCAATGACACCACACCGCACTTCACTCAGTGAAATTTTGATCATTTCAAGCCTCTGCTTTTCAGATCTTTCTGAAGTGTTTTTCATTTCATTCTGGAGTGGGAACTTGAATTCTTTTACTCTTCGTATAAGGTATTATAAAGATATTTGGCTTTTTAGTTTTAAATTTTTTGTTTATGTGACTGTTTTGCAGGCGGGAAAGCTGAAAGATGGAGCCCGTTCTGTGACCAGGACCATCCAGAACAACTTCTTTGACAGTTCCAAGCAGGAGGCAATAGATATTTTGAGACTGGGCTCCACACTCAACAGTGATCTTGCAGACAAAGCACGGGCCTTGCTTACCACTTCCAGTCTTTATGGTAATTGTTCATAACATGGGATACTGATGAGGGTTTCTTGTCAGCTGCTTACTTTCTTCTATTGTCATTTTGCTTAATTATCAGGATTTTTAAAATTCTTTTTGCTTGTATCTCTAAGCTGCTGTACAGAACGTAGCGCTTTGTTTGCTCTGCTCCGTAATCTTATTTGTCACCTCAGTGAGGTTAAAGCTGTCTGACTGCTCTGCTAACAATGTCGGTTGAAACAATGGTTAACATGCCCTTCTCTCCCTTCTCTCCTTGCTTCTCTTGCCTACAATCTTAGTCACTGAGCCGGTCTTACAATCAGGTACAGTAACTCATAGAAGTCACCCAGTGGATGGATGTGTTCATCCCCTTTCACCGTGTTGTCTTATCATTTAAGTTTGCTGCTCAATTTAGGCTGTTCATTCATTTGGTCAGGTATCATTCAGTGTTGGTAGTAGTTTGACTCTACATCCATGCCATCAAGCTCTCATAATAGCAGTTAAATCAAGGGAGCATTGAATTGTGCAGTGAATTACGTTTTGAGTGAAAATTTTAGGGACAGAAGTGAACCACTACCAAGCTTGTTTTTTTTTGTGCTAAAATGAGCATTTTTCTTTGTAGCTTCCTATGCCCCTGTGTTTTAGGACATTGGTCATTTTCTGTTTTGTTTAGATGTTCCCTCATTTACTCTGTTTTATTCAGTTTTTTTATTTAGTTTTCTCTCCAGTGTCACACCTTTTTTTTTCCGTCGCACATATTCAGTCAGTACAAACTCTAAATTTATTGTCTTTTACTCTTTAGCTTCCCCCAGGGTATTGCTGGGAATGTGTCAGAACTACCAGAAGTATACGAGGCCCAAGCAGATCCGTGTGTGCGTGGGCACCTGGAATGTCAATGGGGGTAAACAGTTCCGCAGTATCGCCTTTCGCAACCAGACACTCAATGATTGGCTGTTGGATGCTCCAAAGAAGGCGGGATATCCTGATTTTCAGGGTATGTCATGGTTTACATGTACTTACTAGTACTACAAAGTGTGTTTTGGGAAAATCATTACAGTATTAAGTAATAAGGGAGCTAAGGTCAAGCTCCAGTAAATGCAGGTTTGAATTATTTTAACGAGTGGATAAGAAACACTTCCATCTTCAAAATACATAAAGACAAATATTCCCTTGTTCACTTGCTTTCTCATACAACTAGTGACTTACCTTTGGCTGACAAACATGAGGTAGTACAATGATCTGCTTATTCACTGTGTAGTTTTATCAGTCAACTACAACTATGAATCTCAGGTTAATCTTAGGAGGAAGTTCATTTTTAAATTCAGTATACCTGTAAATGGTGTCTTTTTCTCTTTTTACAGACAGCAAAGCCAACCCTATAGATATCTTTGCTATCGGCTTTGAGGAAATGGTTGAACTGAATGCTGGAAACATTGTCAGTGCCAGGTATGTGTGTTAAATTCCAGACAGTGTTAGAAGAGCTTATGGCATACCAAAGGTATTTACCTTTGGGTTGTAAAGGACACAAAGGTCCTTGCTCTTTTGTAAAATTAAGAAATATAATATTTAAAAAAATAAATTATAACACAAGAAGATGCAGGGCATCCAACGTAAAACTATGCCAGATCAAAGATGCGAATCATTGGTATTTCGCTGTGGCGACCCCTGAGGGGAGCAGCCGAAAGGCGAAGAAGAAGAAGATGCATTAATTAAATAAAAATACTTTTAAACATACAGTATAGGTAAATCTAACAAGCAGCATGTTTATCAGTCTGCATATCAGGAAATGCACCAGCCAGACCGGTCTGACCAAATAACGAAAGTTGATTTTTTTTTTTTTTTTTTTTTTTGGTTAAATAATGTGTTAAAAAACAAAACTTACTCTTTTTCTGCACTTGGGTATATTTCACTTCTCTGTCTTCAGCACTACTAACCAGAAACTGTGGGCAGCTGAGCTACAAAAAAACATCTCAAGGGACCATAAATATGTGCTTCTTGCCTCAGAGCAGCTGGTTGGAGTGTGTCTGTTTGTTTTCATTCGCCCACAACATGCACCCTTTATCAGGTACGACTTTAACATCATTCCTACATCACTATTATGCAGCTATATTATACATTCAAATAGAGTTTTGCAATCAGTTGTCTTTCTGATCATTTGAAATTGCATTCGACAATCAATATTAAGATGCACTAAGAGATGTAATCTTCATGTTGTATCTTTTTAGGGATGTTGCTGTAGATACAGTAAAAACTGGGATGGGTGGAGCTACAGGAAATAAAGGTGGTGTGGCCATCCGTTTGCTGTTCCACACCACCAGCATCTGTTTTGTCTGCTCCCACTTTGCTGCTGGCCAGTCACAGGTGAAGGAGAGGAATGATGACTACAATGAGATCACACGCCGGCTCAGCTTCCCCATGGTAATGACTCTGATTGAACAGAATGAACATGAAAAACCATGTGGTTAACTTGCTGCATAAGAAATTCATCAATATTTATCCCTTAGGGCCGCTTGCTGTATTCACATGATTACGTGTTCTGGTGTGGAGACTTCAACTATCGTATCAACCTGCCCAATGAGGAAGTAAAAGAACTAATCAAACAGCAGAACTGGGATGCTCTGACGGCCGGAGACCAACTGTTGGACCAGAAGAATGCCAGTTTGGTATAATTTCCAGCACATGAACATTACATATTAAACATGGTTATTGGAATTTATTTCCCAGAGTACATAATGCCTAAAGAGGTGTAGGAAAAATGGACATTTTCTTTCCAGACACATCTTTTGTGCTTTATCTGATTATTATGAATCTTTCTTTACAGGTTTTTAGAGGATTTATTGAGGGAAAGTTAGATTTCGCCCCCACCTACAAGTATGACCTCTTTTCAGAGGATTACGACACAAGTGAAAAGTGTCGCACACCAGCCTGGACTGACCGCATACTGTGGAAGAGGAGAAAGTGGAACTTTGACAAAACCGGTAACAAGTCAGACAGAAATATTGGACAAAGATTAAGTTTTCAGGCCTCCTGATTGAAAACAATTTGACCAAAAAGCACAGAATGGTTCTTTACTTCTATATGATCAAGCAATAAAATGTACATAACAGCTTTATTTTTTGTGTTGTGTCTGAAAATGAATCTGTGCATGGTTTTCAGCTGAGGAAATGAATGTCGTAGGGGCAGCCTCTGCGTCTGCAGAGAGTGAAGATGATCCAAATCACCCCTGGAGCCCTGGGACGCTGAAGTACTATGGCAGAGCTGAACTTAAGACCTCAGACCACAGGTAACCCTAGCAGGATAATGAAGTAAATGGATGATATTCAAGTTTCAGCCCAGTACAATTGATTGTATGTCCTTATGTTGTCCTTGTTATTGTTGAAAATGGCCAACTGATCAGAAAGAAATGCTATAGTTATTGTTTTTTTTTTCTTTAACCATCCATGTCTTTCCCAATATTTCCATTGTTTCCCGGCTGTCTCTAGACCTGTTGTTGCAATAATAGACGTGGACATCCTAGAGGTGGATCCAGAGGCTCGGCACCAGGTTTACAAAGATGTCATTGCTCTTCAAGGACCACCAGACGGCACCATCCTGGTGTCACTCTGTACCTCTGGCCCTGACGATTACTTTGATGATGCACTCATTGATGAGTTGCTGGACAAATTTGCTAATTTTGGAGAAGTAATCCTCATTAGGTGAGTCTGACGTTACAAAAGAGACAGGCACTTTTGTCCCTCAGACAGTTTGAAAGCAGTGACATTGTCCATCTTGCAGGTTTGTTGAGGAGAAGATGTGGGTGACCTTCCTGGAAGGATACTCTGCACTTGCCGCCCTATCTCTCAGTGCTTCTACCGTAAGTCATCATTGTCATTAATCAGTTCTGTGCTTCAGTTGCAGTTGTGTTAAGTGATGTCGTGAAAGGGGTTATCACCTTTATCAGTCACCCCATGGTTTCTGCTGAAGTCTGAGTAGATTCATGTGAAAAAAGTGGACCGGGCGCCAGGTGATCAATTGCAAACACAAAGTGGTCCAGAGCCACATGATTTTCACTAGAAGAAAAAACTGTAATTGCAAATACACATGAGGAATTTAAATGTATAATACAGGCTAAAGCATTACAGGGGCTGCAGCCACAGAAGAATTTTACTGCACATTGCATGAATAGTCTTTTATTTTATCATTACATAATTAAGGCACGAGCATATTTGAATGTAATTGTATATTCCATTAGATCGGTGTGTTCTTTAGCTATATTCTTGTGGTGCATGAGGAAGTTTAGCCTTATCATTTTCAGCTGCAGCTCACTGGAAGCAAAAACAAATAATTATAAAAATATAGTTTAATACACTAAGTAGGTTTACTGGCAGATATTACAAGATCCCTGACTACAAGGCTTTATGGTCTAAACAGTCTCTATAATACTTTATATCATGTTTATCCACTCTTTCAAACATACTGCAAATTAGGGACAGCATAAGTTTCTGTTGGGACACTAAAAACCCACAGATGAGCTGAAAATAGTCTGAACCTCTCTGTCATTCTTGGTCTCTTGTTGGCCATGTAGGTCCTTGGTAAGGTGATTGACATTCGTCTGAAAAGTCCAGGCTGGATCAAGAGTTTGGAAGAGGAGATGAGTGTGGAGAGGATCTGCGGACACATTCCCACATCTGCCAGCTCCAGTCTGCTTGCTGAGGACACTGACATGGGTGATGATGATTATGATATGGAAGGTGAGGAATCATGACCAATCATTTGCAATTCTCCTTTTCTTAAATGCAGATATTACCATTGTTAGTTATACACAATAGAGTTCACCAGTAATGACTTCACCCCTCTTCTCTTCTGTATCAGGTGATGTGGATGAAGAGGTAGAGGAGATTCTTCCCCAACACCTGCAGCCCGGAGCAGGCTGTGGCCCAGGATCCTCCCCCCTCCCATCCCCTCGCACTAGTCCCTGTCCCTCTCCCACCCACGGAGAACCTGCAGCCCCCAGCAGGCCCAGCCGCGCTCCACAGCCCTCTCGACCAACACAAGGTAAACACATAGCTTATATACGTGGAATTAGGTAGTAAAATTACACTCCAATCATCCACTGAGATCCCAGCCTTTACTGTAATATCAACTGTAATTTTGTTTTGTTTGTAATGCATGGGAGCAGATTTAAGTCCATCATCACCCAGGGAAGAAATGCCAGGTAAACTGTAATGTGTGATGATGTACAGTAATCTATATTTAGGGTTTGTGGTGTGTTTTTAATGTGTGTGTTTACTCTTGGCTGATTTACTCGCAATATGATTATTTGCTTTGTTTTCATCACCGTATCAGAGCTGTTTAAAGACTCACTCTAACCGACAGTTCATGACGAGATGGGTTGAACCTTGTGCCTGCAATGAGCTGATTTGCAACATTCTGAAAACAATGAGTTTTTTTTTTTTTTTACGTGGCAGCAACTCTCTGTATTTTTGTTGTTACTGCTGTCTTTTCAGGCTTTTTATAGTTGCATGACACTAGTAGGGTTTTTAAAACATGAACGATGGTGAGTTACTTGCCACATTTCTAATGCTGGTTAAACAGAACCATTAAAAAAAGTAAAGAATATACCTGCAGGTAGCATTTCACCTGGGGAGCAGCTTATGATAGCACTGCAATCCTTGGCAACAGGTGAGCTACAGTCTTTAGAAACTAAGAAAAATATGCCATCCTGTGTAATCTGTCCCATTTTTGGTCTCTACAACTGTTGGCAGTTGCTGTACCTTATACTACAAAACTTCACAAGTTGTGTCACAACTTTGAGTTGAACTAATGCCGCCAAGTTCACACTGCTGCAGCTTTTTCCATGTTTGGTCTTGTCATGAACATTGGTTTGAAATGGGCCTAATAGTGGGACACGGCTATAGAATGAGACCACAATAAGAGATATTTGGCCATTTTTAGACATAGGGTACAACAACCAAGTATGTTATTGACTGATTGCATTTATTCCTCCATTACCTCTGTTTAAATTTGAACTTTATTTTCTATCTTGCAGGACCTCCTGTTGACTTCCAGCCTGGTGCCCCAACATCTCAAGGTCTGGAGCCCAAACGCCCACCTCCGCCACGTCCTAATGCCCCTCCAGCCCGTCCTGCACCTCCTCAACGCCCACCACCACCTTCAGGTACATTGTTAGCACTGAGACACTAAAGTAGATAGACAGCTAATGTGTGACATGCTGTGTTAATATTGTCACCTTTATCCCACTGCTGTCCTCATTCCTCTGAAGGAGGGATGAGTCCTCTGCCAGTGAGAAAGGACACTGGAGGTAAAGTGATGGATGTAGAACTGCCTGCTTGTGTGCTAACATGGCTGAAATGCTAGGATTTGCAAAGTGATGCAATGTTTGTGTTTCTTAGCAGTGGCTGCTCCAATCCATCTCCACGTTTAGCAAAATTAATCCAACTTTCTCAGGCTTTCTCAGTACAATGATATACTGCAATACATTTCTGTTTAAAATACAGGCCAAATCCATTTCCAGGAACATTCTCAAAACTGAACTGAACTCTTCATTAAAGTAAATTAATAAATGAGAAGGATTAAGAGGTGCTAAGTGATCCTTTATTGAAGGTAAAATCTGAAATTCAAATATTCCCAGTCATCTTTATTCAAGACTTTTTTTATTTGGCTGGGGTGAGGGTTTTGTGACATTCTGAAGTATAAAGGGAAATAACTGGATTTACAGTACTGTTCACATGTCATCATCTAATGTTTAATTTTTTTTGTTTGATGTTGAGGATGCTTTTAATTTATGCATATTTATGAATCACTAACTTTTAGGATAAATTCACACATTAAATTTCTTCTAGTTTGTATTTGATTTTGAAAATGTTTCCCCTGCTTGACTTTAAGACTGTGGTGAATCTCCCAGCCCTGTGCTTGGTAGGAGGGGCAGTGAAGGTAACTGGCAAGGCATTGTGTATTATCCCTGTAGTCTCACACCCAGGCATCAATGCTTATTTCTGACACTGATGGTGCATTGATGACAAATTCTTGACTTTTCTCAGTTTGTGTGATGTAGTTTGTGAAACTGCTTTTTTAAAACGCTGACAAAGTGAAGGACACATTTGGTTGATATTGTCTGTTGAGTTAGAGGCAAAAGCTTAAAGGAGCTCAGAGTTATCGTCCATTTACACTAAAAATTGGTGGGAATTTCAGAGAGGAAAAATCACCTTCCTTAGTCCCAAAAGTGTCACACTTATGAAAAAAGACATTAAAGCACAGGGCACGGCTACACTCTCTGACTTACATAATTTTACAGAGTGATGAATTGGAAAGCCTGAAAACCATGACATTGCACAGGAGGCTGCCAAATTCCATTGTTTAATTAATTAGGGAATAATGTGCATTAAAGGGAAATCCTTTGTCCACACTGGTCATTAAGTCAGTTTGACTTCGGTAATCCGCTATGATTAGTGGGGAAATCCTCTTCAGGCAGGAAAACATTCAGCCTCATGGCGTATCAGACCTCACTGCTCTCTGCTTTTTTCACATGCTATTCCAGTGCTTTTTGTAAAGTGTTGTCAGTGGGAGCACCTACTTCTTTTGGCCAATATTCCACTTTGTGTATAACAAAATTGTGGTTTGGTTTCCATTCTGCTGCAAAGGAGCAAAAAGCCCAGCTCTTTCTCGGCCAGATGCTGCAGCAGGTGAGTGCCACAAAGCATGAAGTAGCCCCCCGAGCAATAATTCACTAGTGTGGGTTTTCTCATTGTGCAGGATTGTGTTCTTCCCATGAAAGCCAATTTTTGTGCTGGACTTATATGGAAGTGAAAATGGGCTGAGATTACCCTTCCCCGTCAGATGTAATCCTGTGTTATGTGTTTATGGACTGACACAGAATAAGCCTGTCCCAGGGTGCAGGATAGTGTTTGGCTGTATAGCCTGTCGGTGACTTGGCCTGTCTTCACCTGACCTATTTGTATATTGTGTGTGGTTAGCTGAATCCCTCTGTCACAGTAAGGGGGTGTGTGGTTAGCAGGCTTCACTTACTTTTGGTGACTGCACAGTGAAGTATTACACAGAAGCAGACATTTAAGGCGCGTGGGAACATGTTCGTAGGAACACTGAGAGACAGAGAGAGAGAATAGTGAGAAGAAAAAAAGGTGTGCTTGAAGCTGTCTGGTAAGATTTTGGCTCTTGGAGCTCATAGAACAAGGACGGCCTCTCTTCCAGACCATCTGCAGCTCAGGAATGGCTGTGTCATCATCAATGCTGAAGTCGGCCAAAGGGAAATTTGTCTGTTATGGGTTCATGTGCAGTTTTAATCACATTTTAGACAATTGAACTTTGTCCTTTGATAGTCTTTTATTTTTTTTATTTGAAAAACTTGCACATGCCTTTCCTTACAACTTAGTAGGACTTATTAAATAAGCACTAGATCATTTTTATTATTATTTATTTCAGCTGCTTATGTATCCAAACTTACAGGTAGAGGTCAGACAGCAGTAGGAGCTCCTGGTCCTGGTGGTTCTGCCCGACCTGTGAGTTTGCATTTTTCATTAATTCTAATATAGGACTACTGTACAGATTCAAACCAGCTTGACCATTTCCATGTTTACAATGCTCATTAATTTCTTCAATTCTGTTATTTCTCTAGAATATTCCTCCTCGAGCAGGGGTGATTAGTATGCCCCCTCAGTCTCGTCCACCACCTCCCTCCCACCCCGGAGCTCCCAGACCTATCACTGAAGTACATCCGGGGGCCCCTCGGCCCATTCAAGACACCCACCCTGGAGCCCCACGGCCTGTGCCAAGTCCCCAGGCTAAGCCATCAGAGTCACCTCAGGGTAACACAATGTCTTCAAGGCACTTCATTCCTAGAGCCTTTTTATACCTGAAAGTTTAACATAATGTCATGTTACGTCAAATATATTTGATCCAATTACTTTTAAATTACAAGTCTGAGAGCACAGTAATTCAACCAGTTCTGCCCAAATCAAACCATGCTTTGATATTTGATCACTGTTCAGCTCTTTGTCTTGGAACTGAAAGTATCAGAAAAACATGTTAGGTGTGAAAGTGTCTTTACAGTGAATTTAATTTTTTTTTTTTTTTTCTGCTCAGGTCCTCCTCCAACATGCCCCCCTCTGTCTGGACCACCTCCTTCAGGTCCTCCTCCTGCAGCTCCTACAGGGCCTGCTCCTCCAGTGAGACCACAGGCTGCATCTGCTATGCAGCCGCAACCTGCTGCACCTCCAGCTCAGTCCCAACTACCACCACCAATGCAGCCCACTCTTCCCATTCCACTTCAGCCTCAGCAAGCAGCAGCTCCTAAAGCAACCCCACCTCCTGCTGCAGCTGCTACATCTGCTGCTGCTCCCCCTGGGCCTCCACAGGCTCTAGCCTCTCCTAAACCCCCACCACGATCACGTTCGTCTCATGCTCTGCCACCTGAAGCTGCCAAGTCTGAAACAGCCCCAGCTGCACAGGTGAGTGCCACTTTATTTAAACAAACATTAAAAGAACATTCATATAATTGTCCTCACACTTTTCTAGTGATGTTTTAAAAGTCTGAACATCTGCTTATTAAACAATAAATTTTACGAATATGTTTGGGAGGTGAACACCGACAAAAGAAAAGGGCCTCTTTCTGCCCCGTTGTCTTACAGCAAATAAGCTTAGTGTTTCTTTCTTCCTGCTTTTATCTCTGATACATTTGTCTCTTTCTCACAAGCCGGAGAAGCCCTCAGGGTGACAGGTACTTGATATTAAACCACCTTTTTGTCTCATTGTCCTTAGCCCAACAGTCCTCTGCTCCAATGTTGTTACCTCTCATCCATACACCCAGTAACCTGCTACTCTTCTCTTTCACAATTTATTTTTCTGCCTATGTCATGTCTCCTGAATGATTTTAAAATGGATGTTTTAGTTCACCACAAGGCCATGTGTTGTTTTGTTTTGCCAAATGGACACTTATGTTATTTTTGTTGGTCAACATCTCACACCATGATTGACCTGCAGTTTCTGGTCCCTATTGTTGGCCATCTCCCCCTCATCAGTCCTTTCATATCTGCTCACTGTTATTCAGGTTGAGCATGTATGCAATGACTCCATAATTTAATTTGACATTACATCTACTTTGTATTATTTTGCTTGTTTGTATTAGCAGTAGTGTTTTAGTATGAAATGTACTCCAGTTTTCAGCCATAATCACTGTAGTAAATGACTACAGCATGTATTTTTACATATAGTAAGAATATTAAACATACCCTGTGGAGACAACTGTTGAGCATCAAGGAGCAAAGAAAGTGACCTTCCTGAGTTTGACTGTTTTTTTTTTTTTTCTGTCTTGCATAAACAACTGACGTGCGATAGAAACGTGCGATGCATGTGACTCAGGAAGTTGTCACTACGCCTACAAATCAGATTGTCCAGTCTGTTTGAGTTGACATTTAGCTGAGTGACTGCAACAGTTTATCACATAAACCGAGAAAAGAATGCAAAAGAACTCTGTTTACCGGAGTTAACATTAGAATTCTCGAGTATAATTTAATAATGGACAAAAGTTCCTGCAAACATTCAAAAAGTGTTCGTTCAAAGCATATGAATTTTAAAAACATCTTAGATGTTATTGAGATGTCCCTTTTTAAAAATGTGTACATCTTATGCAAGGAAAGATTCTAACAAGGAACTTGGAACAGAGAAGTGTTAGTCGCATGAGGCAACGCTAGCAAACACATGCCATCACCACATACCGTTTTAGTTCTTTATTTGCCTCAAGAGCATCACCAGAGTTCAATCCCATTGCAACAAGATTTTAAATAGTTCTGAATTTGAAACTAAATCTTAACTTTATTATAAATACAAGAATCACTGAACATAGGATGTAACTTTTATTTACAGTAGAACTCCACAGGGTATCTTTTACGTGAGCCATAGTATAAGCATAATTGTCCATTATGTAATAAAATAATGTATCCATACAAATTTGTTCCATTTGTTTCAACAGCTGACTGGTATTTTCACTTTTCTCTCTTTAGACAAATGGACTAAATGGGATCCAAAGAGAAGCACAATGGAAGCCTGACCCCTTTGACAGTCTCACATCTGACTTCCTCTCTTCTTCCTCATCCACCTGGCACAACACCCAGTCCCTGACCAGAGGCTCCTCTCTGTGTGCTCCTCCTGCCATTCCTACATCTCTTTTTTCCTCCAGCACTCTCCCATCTTCCTTCTCTCTCCAGTCATCTGCTCTGGCAGATCTGCAGGGACTTGAGTCCTCCTCCTCGTCCTCCTCTCTGTCCACACCATCACCATTCACCTCATCCTTGCTCCCTCCTCCTCCAGTTCCTGCACGTAGCCGCTCACAAGAGACGCTGCGTGCCTCCCCAGGGCCCTTCCCAGCTGACCCACTTCCTGCTCGACCAAGTAGCACCAATCCATTCACAGGCCCGCTTACACAGCAACATCAACAGCGGCGCTCACTCACTCCAGACTTCACCGTTCAGCGTCCGGCTCCAACAGCTAACCTTCATAGGACCATGTCTGCTATGACACAGCCACTCATCCCAGCCCCTGCAGCTGCACCCACATCCCAGCTCCATTCGTCCACATCTCTGTTTGGACCAGCACCCATTCTTAATCCTTCACCAGCTTTGCTGTTTCCACCTGCCTCTGATCCATCTCCTGCCCCCATCTTGCCTTGTGCCCCACCATCTTCCATCCCACCTCCCCTTGCACCTCGTCGTCAGCAAACTCCCCCAGTAGGGAAACCAAACAAGCAGTGGGTCACTTTCGATGATGATTTGGAATTCCCCCAATCAACCAAGACATCACAGGCCCCAGTCTTCCCTTCAAGCACCCTGGCATCCATCACTCAGACTCAGCCTCCGTCCTCTGGGTTTGACTCAAATCTCGACTGGTTATCCTCTGCTTCTTCAGTATTCCCAACATTTCCTCCTCCTGTCCCATCTAGGACTGCAGCCAGTGACCCAAAGCTCCCAGACGGTACCAGTGACAGCTGCTTCTTCTCTAGGGAGTCAACTGAGAGATAGGATTTTACCCTCAGTATGTAAAGGGCATATCCAGATATGTATAGATCTATGATAAATGTGTATATGTGTGTGTATGTACTAAAGAGACAGTATTTAAGAAGTATAGATCAGCTTCTGAGTTGCAGGAAAGGATTTCTATATCCAGCAGCAACATGAGAAATATGAGCCCCAATTGTGTGTAACGTTACGAAAGAGGATTGCTCATTCCCTGATATCAGCATTTATTTTAATATGAATTATTCTGATGTGTATTTTTGTTTGATGGCAGTAATAATGTGCCTGTGTCTACAGTATGATTATATAAAGTATATATTACACACACAAATCATGTGTGTAACCACCTGTGCAATATCAAATATGTCTGTGGTCATGCAGCACTGCATTCAAGGTTTCACTTTAATCAGCATTACATTTGTGGGTCATATTTGTATTTTTTAATTCTGTACTTCACACATGCACAGGACTGACAGAGTGGGGGGCAATCTTATCCTTTCTAGGTTTTGTCAGGTTTAATATTGTAGAAGGCTATGCGCTGCAGGTAATTTGTTTATACTTGGAATTGCTGCTTACTGCAGCAACCACAGAATGCTTTGACTTGGCATTGAGTTTCTTTTTGTATGGTTTTGTGACTAATGGGGTTAAATTTTAACAGTCACAGTTGTAGGCTTGCTTTTATCATGAATGTACTTTATGTTGCACTGGGTTTTGCCATTGCCTCTTGCTGATGCAGTGCAAACAACAGTGTGAGTCAGCGTCTTAGTCAAACTGCCGTTGGACAGACTCTATCATCATCTCACTTGGTAGTTTTCTTCTCTGTTCAGTCGTCATCCTTTGTCTGTGGGCTGTTACGCTTGGCTAAATATATTTTGTAGCTCTATATCAAAAACTATACATAGTGATATGTATAAATGTATGTTTTCAATATGGAAACTTCCTGCTAAATGTGTACACGTGTGTGTTTGTGATGACCGTATCAGTGGTTTGCACAATGTAACTGAAATGCACTGAGATGCTGTGTGCCCTCTTGATTTTCCTCTTGTAAATTGGAGAGTGACAGAAATGAGAGCCTGTTGACTGAACAGATGAGAGGGCTTTTAAATTGTTAACCCTCTGTAGTGTTTTGATCCTCCTTAATTTATCCAAAGCATTTTATGATACTATTGTACTAAATGTAAAGAAACAAAAGAATGTGCCCCGTGTGTATGTGTGCATACTTCTGTTAAATACTACAGTTGTGGAATCTGAGTCTGTGGGCATGTCTGCTTCTTCATGCCACACATTCAATTTACTTTTTTTATTTTTGTTTATTCCAAAAATGTTTCATTTCTGACAAACTTTACTCTACATAACCTATTGTTAATACTGTGGTAATGGGTAACGTGCTGTGTTTGAGGTACAAATTGTTTGTTCTTGTATTTGATTGTGTTTGTGCTTGGATGTGAGTGTATGTGTGCAGAGTTGGCAGCAGAGTGGACTTTTCCCCCCTCAGGAAGTTTTAGTACTTGTTCACAGCTGTAGCAGTGTATTACTGCTCTCCAGCTCACTAAATGCTGCAGAGCCTCACCACTGTATGCAAAAATGTTAACAGTACAAAAGAAGAGTGAAGCGAGTGAGTGAGACTTCCCCTGTAGCAACACCAATAATAGATTATTTCTTCATTGTTTGACTGAAGACTCTGCTAATTCTGACCCAAACACATCAGCAGATGAGCATTTCCAGTCGACTACGTGTTGTGTCCTGGGCCCACATTCCTGACAGTGTGATTTTTAGTGGGTGTCAACCTCCTTTCAGCGTTTGCAGATCCTATAAACTCTGTCCTCCAGTTAAAAGTAGTCATTACTGAGCCTTTGCTGAATTTGTAACCATTCATAAGAATTGTGTGTGGTGTCATCAACAGTGATGTCAGTATTTTTTTCCCTAAATCACTGCTGTTAAGTTTTAAAAGTCAGTGGCAGTGCAGACAGTGATGAGCAATAGTTTTACAGTGGGATCAGTGAGGTTAGAGTCCTTATCACAGAGTGATTGTTGGGGGCCTAGTAAGGTTTTATTTCTACCCTCAAATAATTCATAACAGCCAGAAATGTCTTGTCTTAAAAACACGTTGATGGTTCGTGGAGGATAAATATCGGACTTGAGAAAGGGCCCGTTAAATTATGCTTCTGCGCTTTGGTTAAACACCTTGTAAAACAACTACGAGTAAATAATCATGTTAAATCACTGCACTTAAAGCCATGTAAGCAGGTGTTGGCATCGTCTTTGCTTATGTGTCCAAGTTAGAGCCAGTGTCATCTCTAAAATGCATTAACTGTTATCCCAGTGTGTGCAGTAGGTACCATATCTGCATTAACAGTAGGTGGTGACTAGCCAGTGCTTTGTGTCATGTCATGTTCAAGATGAGGTTTTATAGGAAACAAATTGTGAGGTTGGTGTCCACTTTTTATGACTATAACCCATAGTAAATAAGAGTCTGTGTTGTTGAACATAACCTGTATGTATCAAAATGAAAACATGAAGCTGCAATTCATGTTAATATCCAAGGTTCCATATTTTGAGTGCTCCGCCTATTGCACATTTATGTATGACGCAGTTTATGTTGTATGTATGCAAAAATAAAATAAATGTAAGTTGAACTGAATATTAAATCTTGTGTTTGTTCGCCTGCTTAGTTTCAAATCATTAATGACTGCACAGTTCATCCTATATTTGTTCATTTTGACCATTCTGTGGATTTTTGATGAGTATTAGGGTGACATGGTGGTGCAGTGAGTAGCACTCGTGCCTCACACCTGGGTTCAACCCAACACCAGGTGGTGGGGCCTTTCTGTGTGGAGTTTGCATGTTCTCCCCGTGTCTGTGTGGGTTCTCTCCGGGTACTCCG
>JAQQAE010005729.1:0-17330 GCA_029823295.1 Pseudamia nigra
AGACACAGGGAGAACATGCAAACTCCACACAGAAAGGCCCCACCACCCGGTGTTGGGATTGAACCCAGGACCTTCTGAATTAAATACTACTTCAACAAAATTCCATGCTTGTTTAAAAAATATTAAGGCATGATGACTTCTAACTTTCTCCTGCTGACCGAAAATAAAACCGAAGTTATTATACTTGGCCCAACAAATCTAAGGAGTACACTCCCTAATGAATTCCTTAATCTAGACAACATTTCAGTAGATTCCAGTGCAGTTGTGAGGAACTTGAGGGTGATCGTGGATCAGGACTTATCCTTCAGTTCTCATATAAAACAAATGTCCAGGACTGCCTTCTTTCACCTCTGTAATGTTGCCAAAATTAGGAATATCCTGTCCCAAGAGGACATAGAAAAATTAATCTATGCATTTGTTATGTCTACGCTGGATTATGGTAACTCACTATTGGCAGGATGTCCAAATAAAGACATAAAAAGTATCCAGCTGATCCAAAATGCTGCAGCATGAGTTTTAACTGGGGTCAGAAGGAGAGATCATATTTCTCCACTACTAGCTTCCCTTCATTGGCTACCTGTAAAATTTAGAGTTGAATTTTTAAAATCCTCTTCTTAACTTAAAAAGCCCAAAACAACAAGGCTCCATCCTATATCAAATACCTTATTGTTCCCTATAAACCAATCAGAGTGTAGGCCTAAGTGTGGTTCCTAGAATCTCTAAAACTAGACTGGGAGGCAGAGCCTTCAGCTACCAAGCTCATCTTCCAATGTGGGTGGAATCAACTTCAATGTGGGACGCAGACACACTGTGCCTTTAAAACTAGGCTTAAACCTTTCCTTTTTGACAAAGCATATAGTTAAGTCTAGGTCAGGGAAACCCTTAATCTTCCCTTGGTTCTGCTGCATAGTCCTAGGCTGTGGAGGGACAGTGATGCACTGAGCTTTGCTTTCAACCTCTCTCTTTATCTCCCTTTTAACTCTTCCTATTCCTCTATCTATAAATCTCCTACCTTCCACTCTCTCTCTCTCCCACCATCTCTCTTCTTATCTCTCTCTTCCTCTACTTTTTCTCTCTCCATCTTCCTTTTCTTTCTTTATCTCTCACCTTTCTAGTCACCTTTCTTTCTCTGTCCCTCTCTATCCCCCTTTCTTATTTTCCATTTTGTAACACTGTGATACTAACTTGCATCTTCCCTGTAGTTTTGTGCTTCCTCCCTCTGCTCTAGGTCTCCTGATGTTCTTGCTGTGTGTTTACTGGTTCTGGACCGGTTCAGTGTCTGTGGACGTCGTTCAGTGTCTGTGTTGTTTGTTGTTCTATCGCTACCCTTTTCTTTTGTCTCTCCTCTGTCCATTAACCCCAACTAGCTGAAGCAGATGACCACCTACCCTGAGCCGCTGATTCTGCTGGAGGTTTTTCTCTTTCGTTAAAGGAAGTTTTTCCTCCCCCCGTTGTTCTTGTTTTGCTTTCGGTGGTTCTGTTGGGTCTACTCTCTCTATAGTCTTGAGGTCTCAGCTTTGAATTGTGAAGTATGTAGAGATAATCATCAATTATGATCGACCCTATACAAATAAATTGAATTGAACTGAATTGAAACCAATGGGGATTTTTTTCAAAATTGTTCAAATCTCTTTAAATTTAAGCTTATGGAACTTCAGCATACTTCAACTCTTCAACTCCATTTAAGCTTTAAACAACTCTTAAACTATTTTGGATTTCAGTAAATGATCCAAAACGCCAAGAATGACACTAAAGAAGAAAATTAAATTACAAGATGCATCAAGTTTAACATGACATACTGTAGGAGACATGAAAAAGTAACAAGACAAAAACACACCTATGATTTAGTTACTTTCAGTGAGTGTCATTTGAGTTCGTACTCTGCAACATATGAAGGTTCCATGGTGTGAACATGCATATTTTGCATTTGCATTTGGTTTTGAAGGTCAAATCAAAGCTGTGAAAATATATGCTTTTTAATATTCACAATAAGACGGACAATAGGAAAACAAGCTCTTTGTGTAATGTGTGACATCAATAGTGAAAACAAATCAAAGTCCAGGTAAAATGCTTTTGTTCCACCACCATGAGCCTGTACAATTCTACTTTAAATAGTATAATATCATAGTTTGGAGCCAGTCATATTCAAGTTTAAATAAGCCTCATCCCTATGAGCATCTACCTGAATATTCCTGGATGATTCCAGATCACCTTGGGAATAATGTGTGGTTCAACCAATCAGAATGAAATCTTAGGAGGAAGAACATCTTGCATAAGAAAGCACCAATAATTTAAATTAGCACTTTTTATTTTGTCAAAATCCTTGCATAAGTCTGTAATAAACACATAGAGACCTATATACTAGCACTTTAAATATTCAGCTTTGTGATGCCAGCTGCTAAAATGTGTTTGAAAAGCAAAATAAAGATAAGTGAGTCGGGCACCCCAAAAACTCTTCTACATAGGTCTTTTAGTGTTAAGTGTCAAGATGTGGGACTTTACGTGACAGAAAATGAAGCCAAAATAAATGGTGATGTTAAAGTTTAAAAAGTACAACTATATTTAGTATAAATATATCACAATAAAAATATTCTTTTTATCATCCAACCATGGTTAAATTCTTGAAATGCTCCAGTACCTTGCAATAATTTCAGTATGGATAATTGATTATTGGGGATGGGAAAGTAGGGACGTAAAAGCTCAAGCAGATCTGTCCATGGGTCTCTGAAAAGGGTGGAGAATAAAACAAAGTGCAGGAAGTTTGCATTGATAAAACATGACTAATCTTGTCGTCTCCCAAAAAATGTCCCCAGTTAATCTTTCCCCGGGCTTTCCATCTATCATGAACACATGTAGAGGATTGATCTATGACACCGATCACTACGCCAGCCAGGGAAGGTAGGGCTGTTATTTGGTACAGGACGTGACACAGAGCATGTGTGGGGGGCCTGATAGAGAAGCAGAGGCCGTGGAGAAAAGGAAAGAAAATAAAGAGAGGGAGGAAAGGGAAGCACTTAGGTGTGCTTGATATCCTATCAGCACCCAATACCCATCCCAAGCATGGAAAAATACTGTGAGCAATATGAATGGGATTCACTACTCAGTAAAAATGAGAAAGCTCAAAAAGGCTGCGCACATTTTGAACTGTGGATGGAAGTGGAGATCAAATGGTTGATGGACAAAAGCTTGGAAACAATACCCAGTTCCCTGTGTGTCTGAAAGCCAAATATGCAGCAGCAATATGAGTTCCTTTTTGTTCTTGAAAATGCTCCTCAGATGTTTGACGCAAGACTGAGAGTCGGGGGTGGAGGGAGACAAAACAAACAGCAATTAAGGTAGTTTGTGAATCCATTTGAAAGGCCGCATGATCCATCCTTTAGGAAACATCTGCCATATTGATGTATGAGTCCAGGAAAAGACAAATTCCTTCTATCCTTGTAAAATAAACCTCAGAAGTGGTGAGTTGCCTGATTTATCCAGTTCAAATCTGAAAGTGTAACTCCGTGCACACTTTCAATACATATATAAAAGCACACACAAACACAACGTCTGTTTTTTGCTACTCTCTAAAATATATCCCTCATAAACATTTATACTCTAAACACAGATAACACCACCCCTATCGCTCTGCTTTCAGCTGCAAATTCCAGACAACTGTCAGATAGAGAGAAAAGGCATAATAATAAATCTTTTGAAGCAGAAAGCTCATGGCTGTCTAAAGAAGAGACATTTTTCACAATCCCCAGCAAGCATCTCTCTGCTGTCGAGATAGAGCTGGAATGAAAAAGAGTTTAAGCATCTCAGCCGTCAGTCCAAATATGCCCAAACGTCCCTGAGAGGAAGCAGACAAAGAGAAAATGTAACGTTTATTGCATGAGATAGATATAAACAATAGCTTTACAAAATGATCCATGAACTCTCATGAGCAGAAATGTGTGTTTTGTTCATACTCATCACCAAGGTTGTCATCCTCTATGATGTGCTGGAAAAACTCAATAAATTAAAAATGCAATCAGTGACAGTGCATAAAACACTAAAGGCCATTTAAGAGAAGTGAGAAGATTCATAAAAGAGCCCATAATGCTCCACAGATCGAGTGTTTGTGTGTTCTTCTGCTTGTCAGGTTGGTGTGTTTATACTTTACATTAAACAACACAGCTTGGCCACTAAGCTAAAAGCTGCCGACAATAAAAACTCAATACGGCAGCAATTTAGCAGGTTTGTTGTGAAATAAACAGAGGAGCAGGCTGTGTGACAGTGTGACTTTGTTTATATGTCAACAGTGAGCTGTTCAGCCAGACGACCAGAGGACACACATGTAGGTCCTTTTGTCTTTCCCCTTTCACCTACTGCATCATCTCCTTCAAATGCAGAAAAGTAAAATTTAAAAGATTTCATATTTTAACTGTTACATGCCTGCTCATAATACTTACCTACAGTATGTGCAAAAGTTTTAGGCCACCTTTGGTTTGTTGTTTTTTTGCAGACTACAGTGACCACACACATGCACAATAGAACCAGAATACACAGGAAATATAGAAACAAACATTTCAGCTTCCCCACAATGAAGGGTCAAGTATTGACTGTCACCTTCCTTTGAACTTAAAATGTTTTGAGCTTGTTGGATCAGAAAATATGAGATCCAGCTCAATTAAACCAGGTTTCATTCAACTGCATATGCCAAATGATTCACTAAGTATGGATTTTCACCTGTTTATGCCATTGGAGCAGTTGGCTTTAAACCTCTAACACATTACTGTACTTTATGTTCACTGGTTGACTGGTCTTTATTGGCCTCACGCAGGTTAGTCTGTGGATACCATTTCATCTATAAATCTATTCTTATTTCTTATTAAATTTATCTGAATACATCCTTTGAAAACAGTATAGCCATAGCTTGCGGTTTCTGAGTCTCCATCATTAATTTTTGTGCATGTGTGTGTGGTTTAGTGGAAAACCACTGATCTTCAAGTGACATGAAACAAGGGAAACATATTTCTAAAGGACATTTACTGTTGTTGCATTTGACCTCAAAGATCGGTAGGGGTCAAAAATAGGCCACTAATCCACCAAGTTTCAAATTTACTTCATGGTTTATAATTTAATGCAAATGATGGAAGAGATGTTGAACTTGGTATAAGAACTGCATTTATTCTTATATTTATCCTTAAATTCCAATAATATAGTTGATGCCACGACTGATGGGGACTTGTCACTAGCAACTGAAAGTGAAACTAACATGATGGAAGAACATCTTTGAGCATTAGCATCTTTAAGTTCCATGATATGACACAATTTTATGAATAGGTATAATTTTGATAAAGAAAATAGGCAGGTACTGCATGCAAGTAATCATAAACTGAATTCATTGACCACTGACCACAATTTGACTTGGCTTCTTTTGTCTTTTTTTTGTTGTATTAAACTACAGTATATGTTCTCCTGTTGAAGGTAAATAAATACATCATGTAGCTACTGACCTTCACAGTTGACATTGTCACTTATTGCTGACATTTTCTTGACAATGTCAGCTCTGTAAATTAACATTTAAAATGTCTTGAGGGCTGCAGGAGGAGTGGGTCTGCACCTCTGATGAATGCTTTCTAGTTTACTCAATTTCATTCACGCTGATGGACCCAAAACAGGTCAGGTATCAGTATGACAAAGCTTGTGGCACCTGTATAAATGTATGACTTTTTATTTTCCATTTCCATTTTTGTGCATTTTGGGTCACTTTAGGAAAACTCATCAGATTTCAGAGTAAAGAAATATAATTTAATGTGTACTAACTGTTGTCAAATGTCAAATGGGTCAAATTTGACCTAAACACTATGTACGGGTTAAAGTCACTGCATAAATTTGTTTCAATTGAGTTCCATAAAAATCACATAAACAGGAATGTTCGTACAGTACTGTGATATACCCTTAATAGCTACTTTATTAGATACACCGTGCTAGTACTGGGTTGGATCCCTTTTAAGCATTTGACATTGTCAGCAGCCATACCCAGGTAGGATGTGGTGTTTAACTATGGTCAGTTGGTTCAAAGGGGTCTAAAACGTGTCCCCACAATTACCTTATATGTTGCTTGTGCCAAATTCTGACCATAGCATGTAACAGCAGGCTACAGCTTTCTAATCTTCTGTTGACAGATTTGGCAGAGCCTATTTGAACTGTAGCTTCATTTTGGTATTGTGAGTTGAAGTTCCTGTCACCTGGTGTGGTGTCCACTTGTTCTATTGGTTTATTCAGCTGCCTAATATTGCCTTTCTATGAGTTTAAACCATTCTGAGCATTCTCCTCTGAAATCTGAAACCTGAAGCTCACTGGATATTTTTTCTTTTGCAGGCCATTCTTTGAGGGTTGCATGAAAATTCCAAGTAGATCAGCAGTTTATCACTATTCCATGTTCAAAGTCACTCCACTTACCTCGCTTCTCCATCCTGATGCACTGAGTAGATATTTACTCTAACAAGTTGGAGAAGCAGATGCAGCTAATAAAGTGTCCAGAGAGTGTTAATGCACTCTGTAATAGTATGACAATCAAATCTGTCTAAACTGAGGCCAAGTTTGATCTCGATCTCAATGGTTCTTTATGTGGTTAAGTAAAAATTGGAGCGGTTATGACTGAGAACAGAGTGTTTTCAGACCAAGACTTTGAGGGACTGAGACCAAGTCAAGGGCAGTGGAAAACTGAATGAACAGCAAGGGCACATAGGCATTCAGGTTTTTCAAATACAGTACTACTGAATGATATGGTTTAAGGGGTGAGACGGGATTCCTAGTGAGTGGAAGAATGTGACAGCCCATGGCAAGAAGAAGAGTCCAAAAAAATGACACCTGAAAGATGTGTACATATTTACTGTAAAAGGTCAAAAGCAGAGAGAAGAATCTGACACAGGAGAGCCTCTAGAAGCTTAGAAAATCATTTCTGTGCAAATAAATTCAACAGAACTGACTTATTTCTGCTGTTTATAAAAACTTCAATCAGTTCAAATCTAAGGCCACATAACAATGGTGGGATAAAATAGATCTGTCAATGTTTCCAAGTGGAAGAAAACACAGAAAACATTATTTACTTCTTACATCTCATGACCAAATGTACTCCCTTTATTTCTAACTTACGCATCAGTGACACAATCCAAACTTCATTTTCCAAGAAAGCACAGTTTATAAACTAGTGAAACACATCATGAAGACATCAGCAGATAAGATGCCAGATGAATAACCCCTCATCCAATGTGTCAAATAAAATATTCTACAAAGATTAATGTTGTAGGATTGTATGGACACCAGAGGGACTTTGCAGAATGTTGTTTATGATGTTTGTTGCTTGCAGTACAAAATTAACACTGATTGTATGCAACAGGGTAGATTCCAGTCATATATTTATATATATTTATCTGTTCATGTTGTGGGTATTTAGATTAAAGCAAGTTAATTTACAGGAAACATGCAAAGTAATTGGCCTTGAGCAGGACTGTACGGTTAGATCAGAAGCCAGACTCAGACAACATTAGCCAAAGCAAAGATCCATCTGTCTGTTTCGTGCTGAGAGGAGCATGTAGGGCATGAGTGCACACACACACACCTCCACACATAGATGCACACACACCTCCCATTGCCAGCTGGTTTGGAGAAAGCAGCACTTGGGGAACAGTTGACATGCTGATCTCTTTAATGGTTACATCCTCCACACCCAACACCCGAGACACTCTAACAAACGCTTTCATTAGTTCAAACCGACTGACCGAAAAAATACATATTGCAACATTCCTTTCCTCAGATTCACAGCACACACACACAGACACACACACACTACTCTCTCACACACACTTATACACACATATGCTATCCTGTAAGCACCCCCACCTACATGCAATCAGAGGCTCAGAATAGGAAGGAGGGAGAGGAAGTGGTGCTGCATTCACAGGCTGGGAACAGGGAGAAGGAAAAACAGCCGGAACCTGGAATTTACGGAGGAAAAAACAGCAGCCATCCAAAAATACCTCAGGACCATCTCCGCAGATAAACAGAAATATCATTAGTCTCATCCTCTGGCGCAGGACAGCTTTCCTTACATACTTCCTTCATGTCTTCCTCTTCTCCTCAACTCTGCTGCTGGCTACTCAACATCAAGGAAACTTTCAAGTAGTACAGCTTTTGATATTCGCAGTACAATTGCTATGCAGATCTTTCTTTCAAGGCTGGCACTGACAGTGTCCCCTCAAGTTGGCTTCAGTCTACTTTTTTCATTTGATTCTGGGCAAGAGTTGTTACTTTGGTTTCACTGCCATAAAGGTTCCAAATGAGGAGCATGCCTAAGAAAATATATCTCATACAGAATCATCCCTATTACTGTACAATCACTGACAGGGTGAATAAAACAGCCTTTTTTTATTTTGACCAAAGGGACCTGACTTTTAAAAAATGTCAGTTGTCAAACATTCATTGGTGAATAGCAGATTTTTTTTGGATCCTGGTTCAATTATGGCATTTTTTAGAGATAAGATAATTGCCATGATCATTTCTGTTTTGGTTTTACTAAGATGAAGGTCAGAAGCTTTCACACACTGGTCTAATTTTAATAAAGCTGTTCTATATACTACGCCTGCTGCTATAATTGTTTGACTTGCCATAATTTTTTCCTTTACTTCTTTAAAATAAGAGAAGTTGTACCACAAACTTCTCTGTTGCCACTACAGTTTCAAGTGTGACTTATCTGTAACGGAGAACAAAACACCAGAAGGAAGGAGTACTGAGAATTTTCCTTTATAATGAAAATATATTACAGTATATAGTACAGCTGTACTGCATAAGCAGGTGGAATTATAATGTTAGATTATGATGGTAGAAATATGATGTTCAATATGAAAGTGAAGTATTCATTGAAAAATCTCCTAAATGTAAAAATCCACTAGGAAGGTCATATCATCTCCATCACGGACCTGCTAAACAGGCTTTTCAAAAGCATCTGCTATTTTCAGCAGGCTTTAAAGTTCGACAGGTTGTCAGATCCCGTGGACAGCAATGTGTTTTCCTGTGACTAAGAGCTAAAGGTCACTGACCCTGAGGTCATTTCCTCTGACCTCTGCTTCCTAATTGATTCAATTTCCTAGCCATTGGTCTCGTATTAGGATGTTCTAATAGTCCCAAACCCTCCATGTAATACCCCTCGGCTTTATCTCAAAAAAAGGGCCCATTCCCAAACTGACTTTATTTCATTAAACTACGTCATCCTATTTAAGTTACACAGTATCAGTAATATACACATCTGTGTAATGTTCTTCCCTGATTAAAAAAATGCCCATAACCTTTAAATGACAGAATTAACCTTTCAGTGCCTCGGTGGTGTCATGTGTTGAATTTAAGTAAAACAGTAAATGTGGGACTGCAGATGGAAAAAACGCAACATGCGATGATTGAGTTATGTACAGTTGACATGATCTAAATGACAACAACCAGTACCAACGGGAGGTTCCAGTTACACTCATTACCTTCAAGACTGGACTGCATGAACTGTATTTCATTTGTGTTCACATAAACAAAACCTCTTTCCTCACAGTAAACTCCTCACCTACAAAACATGAGTTTAAAGGTTGACCTTGTTTGTGCCAAGTATAATGTATGTAGTGGTGGTCAACGTCAATGGTGTTACACTAAATACTTAATGTTAATTTGTCAGTACATGGCTGTTTAATTACCTTGAACCCAAATTAATTGCATAACCCTGAGTCATAAGTTGCAGTCAGTATCATGTGACCACTATTTTGCCTCGAGGCAATGTCTGTTCTCGGCTCCAGGCTGACGGCTGCACAGGACAGGCATCAAGTAGATAACTGTACTGTGCTGTTTCTTATCCAAGCAACTGTGTGTGAATAGCATATAGTACACAGTGCTATGTTTCTGATTGTTCATTTTGAGGTTAGGCATGCACATAATGAACCCTGTTATTGGTTCTTGTGTTGTGCAGTGTGTCAGTTTCCATTTTGAAGATCAATACACTAATGTATTAAAACAGGAGAGTCCAATACAGAGAAAGGTGACAAATGAAAGGAAAAGCCTTATTTCACGCGGCAGGACGATGCCCCCGTTCATCTACAGAACACAAGGTCACACTGGATGGTTTGGAATCATGAGCCTTTACGGTCGCCAGTTCCAAACCCAGCTACGGAAGATTACAGACCAATGTCGCAGGTGGCACCTTTCACTGTCCGTACGTCATGTAGAGGTTATCATTCATAAGCTCAGTCCAAGTCAGGCCCATTTCTGTGTGCATGTAAACATGAAATGAGATCACAGTGAAGTTGAACTGTACGTCTCCTTCTGTTGATATTGGGTTTCTTCACACATTTACCACCTACATTTGTTTGTTATATAACCACAGGGGATGAAAAGAACAACAATATACATACTTTGTCTTCCTTTCCTTGATTCATATTCATAATCTCCAGGATTATTATTCAAAGGTTATAAGGAAAAAAACAAAGCCTTTGCCAGTCAAGTTTTGCTGATGCAGCTATTCCTCCGATTGCGCTGTCCAGATCCTACTAAGTCACGTCTTCATCTGCATCAGTTTGTGTTTATTAGTTTTAGTGTTTGACATTTTCCCAACACAACGTCTTATTTAAACAAGCCCCCTTGGACACACTGCTTTAATCACAAACTGCTCTTTTAAGGTAAATACAACTGGATAGCCTGTCAGACATGCATGCTTCAAAAGTAGGTTTGTGGTCGTTAGGTATGGCACACACACATGCACATGTATCGTATGTGTTTGTGTGTGCACGTTAGTCCCACTGAGAGCGTTATTGCAAAGAGCCAATAGGAGCGAAGGACCACACTCTAGCACATCCTGTTTGACTTGACCTCAGAGGATATTCTCCTTTCCCAAGCAAACAAACCGCCGGGCTTTTGGATCGTACCAACGTCGGAGGGGAAGGGAGGGGACGGGAGCTGAGGGATGTCTCTGGTGAGGAATCAGTAGGTAGAGAAGAGTTTTTGCAGAGCAGACAGCTGAAAGACTTATTACTTTGCCAAAAGAGCAGCATACTTTTAATATCTGAAAAAACACATAGGTGTGCTTCACATTCTAGGTCATCATCACTGCATAAAGATGATAATGCATTTTATGGGCACACATTCTCAAAATAACTGAATAAAGCTAATATATGATTCATTCAGATGTTTCATCATTTTGTATTGCTTTTAGCAACAAATATGACAAAATTATTCAATATCAAATCTCAGTTACTAGCTTTTCTGAGCTTTCAGCAAAATCTAGTAACTTACTGGTACATATATGACTTTTCAATTTGTGCATAAAAAACAGGTGGAAATGCTGAAAATTTGAAGAAAACTTCAAAATATTGCAAAACATTTTTACACTTGAGGAAGTTGGAGAAGCTGTCATAGTGATAAAAATTAAATGTGAACAATTACAAAGGAAACAGATTTAGCAGCTAATTGTATCTGCAAGTGTGGAGCAATAAGAAAGACACAGAAATCACTTGAATTTATACAAGAAATGATTGTATGAGGAGCCTCAGAAAGAAATGTTAAACAAAGGCTTTGACACACTGTGGAAGAATTTGAAACAACGCTGTGTAATCCAGATGAGTGGCTTGGTTTGGTTTGGTTCAGTTTGGGGGCGGGGGGGGGGTGTCTGTACGCAGACCACATGTCTAACATCTATTAATCCACAGGCCAAGTCAGTTGCATTACTGGATGAAAAACTACTTTCGATGGGCAAATTTTTTAACTGTGATCATGAGGAAGGAGTTGTGAATATTAAAGAGAAAGGAGTGAATGAAAACTCACTTACTGAAACACATTGCTGCTTTTTTGCAACATTTCTGAAGTTTTAGTTTCAGTTTGTAATACACATGCATCAAAACCCACATACAGTATGGAGGCCGTGTCACTCTCAAGTCTACATCATTACTTGCAGGATAGCAGAAAGAAGTAAGAGAACATCCCTCGATGTGGGAAACTGGTGACATGTGCAGGTGATGTACATGTAGTGAAAACCTTTAACAGAAGGTGCAAGGAATGATCAGAGCAGCACTCCAATGTTTGTGGACTTAAACACTGGACACCAAGGTTTGTGCCCTGTTTCGTTATGTTTATGTGTGTGTTTTCTCTCTGTCTTTCTCCAATTATTTTCCTAACGCTAACCAAGTGCTTGGATCCCTAATTCTAAACAAACCAAACAGACTAGATGTCTGTCAGACTACCACCCAGGTCAAAAATGAGGCTCTGCATCAAAATGTGAAGCTCTGACCAAGCATCAGAATGTGACACAGCAGGGGTAAGTTTATAAAGTTTGTATGGATCATAAACCAGCAATTCACATCTACAGTGCAACACAGTGTCCAACTAGAAAGCATTTAGAGAGCTCAGACCTCCGCCAAGGCGGCTCAGATTGTGGGCACATTACAGACTTTTGGTGTCAGTTGCATATCTGTAGCTTTATTTTCTACCTCACAGAAGCTTATTTTTTCCTTAACCCCTGTAAGTAGAAGCATTCTGGATCACTATCTGTGGAATATTGCCCACATCTGGACATCTGAATCAAAGTTTGTGGTGTTGTACAGATAACGAAACTAACTCTGACAAAAACATAACCTAGTTGGCAGAGGTAATAATTACAATAATAAGGTGAAAACTGGAAAATATACAATTTTTCATTGCACCATGTCAGTATGAGTTTCACAGAAGTCACCAGAGAAATAAAATGATCCACTGAGCACACACCGGCTGCAACTTTTTTATTCATGTGTCACTGTTAGCAGAAGCAGTGACTTTCTTAAGTCAAACTGGCAGAAGAATATGTTTACAGTAGGGCTGGACAATTTAGTGACAAGGTCATATTGCAGTCATTAAGAGCAATATTGTGAAGTGTGGAGTTTTGAAATCAAATCCACAAACTAGCAAAAAAAATATAAAAACTGAAAGAAATATACAAAAGCAAGTTGTGACTTTTTTCTTACATGCTTCACACAGGACCTCCAGCCACATAACGGAGGTTGTGTTTTTTCATTTCCGCAAATACGATCACACTAAAACCTCTAACATCTTCAGCTTTAAATTGCTATTGAAATGCAATAAACACATTCCCAGTAGTGGGCCAACTGAACGGGAACAGTACTCAAGTAAAAGTACTATTCCGTCCAATCTGACTCAAGTAGAAGTACTCATTGAATAAAAGTAAAAACGTTTGCCATAAAAGAAACTACTCAAGTAGTGAGTAATTTCATAATGTGCCTTGTATGTTGTATTTGAACAGGCACATTAATGTCATTGATAAAGGGACAGATTCAGAGCCAGGAAAATATAAAATTACATGTCAAATACTGTTTACGCTCCAACAGAAAAAAACTTAAGATGAGCTCAAAATGTGCTTATTGCAAGATTTTTTGCTTATCTTGTTCATTTTTTCCTTATGCACTTGATTGTTTGGATAATGTTTACACATTTCATTGCTTTTGGTTCAAATTGACAGGTTGTTTTGATCGTTTATGTTAATTTGCTTGATTGATTTTGTTTTTTTGCTCATTTTATTGCGTATTTGTTGATTTTTTTCAGTTTGTTTGGTTATATTGTACATTTTTATTAATTTGCTTTATTATTCATGATTCACTTTTGCTCATATTGCTGTTTATTTTGTTCATTTCTAATTTATTAAGTTGATTTGTGGGGGGGGTTCTTCCTTGCCAATTAACTTATTTTGTTGGATCTCATGTTTTTTTTTCTTTGTTTTTTTTTTTTTTGTTCATTTTACTACTCATTGAGATGTAGCCAAAAGACAGTAAAAAGTATACTGTGAAACAACTACTCACAAAAGTACAATATTACTCGAGTACATGTAACTGAGTAAAGCAGTTGTGAGTGATGTGATTATTTGTACAGCTCTAGTTTACCACATCTTTTAATACCCCATTATATTTTTTGTAATATGGTAAGATACGCACTGCACAATAGGACATACAGTATGTCCAATCCTCACTCAATAATGTTGTTTAAAATTAATATTTCATTATCCAGAGACTAATCCCATAACAATGGTAAATGTAATGGTGCAATCGGTGAATGAAGTAAATGTATGACAATAAAGGCCGACCAACAAAAACACCATTTGTAGGTGTGTTTGTGCCAATGGGATCTGTTAAGCTGATTTTAGGGTCACCCCCCTTTCAAACAGGACCCTAATTAAAGGCGGGTATTTTGACAAACCCTTCCTTCAGAAAATCACTCAGTTGGGTCCATCTGACACCATTGTATCACTGCTATTCCAGTTTTTGTTTTGCTTTATGTATTATGCAAAAAGACGTCACCTCCTCTAGCTGTATGTGATTAATCCATTATTTGGTTAAGTCCTCCAGCCCTCTCCCTTCAGTCGCCCTGTGGTGTTTTCCTCAGCTAACGGTGGGCCAGCTTGGTGCTGCCGGGAGACTATTGGGATTAATGCTGCCGACTGACACTAATCTCATTGTGGTTAAGGCTTTGGAGAGACTGTGTACACCCACTTCACTCTCACTCCCAAACACTTGCATTTGTGGCACCAATCCGCTGGGACGTTTATGCCCGGGGAGGGATTTATGTAGCGGATTCTCTCACTCACTGCTCGTCTTATGGATGATTTGATTTGTAAATGACTGTGTTATGGGAGCTCCTGAAAGAGTAGAGTATATACATGTACACTTCCAGTCAAAGGTTTGGACACACCTTCTCCTTCAGTGGATTGTTTTTATTTTCATTGTTGTACATTAATACTGAATATATTCAAACTGTGAAAAACATGCATGGAATTATGTAGTAAACAAAAAAGTCTTGAACAATCAAGTGCAAGTGTCAAATCCATCAAACACTGTGATGAAATTGACCCTGATGAGGAGCATTCCGGAAAATGAAGCTACCTCTGCTGCAGAGGATAAGTTTATTAGAAATCAGAAACTGACAATTTACAGTGTCTCTGCATCAGCGTCTGCTCTTTCAAATTTCTTGAGATTTTTCAGATTGGCTGCCCTTCATGTGTTTTTTGCCATAATATGGATTTTTCCAGTAGTTGTAGTGGCATTAACAGGGTTATTGACTATGTGCGAACCCTTCCTCTGCACTGTAATTTGCCATTCACTGCGTGTTATATTTTTCTGCGTGACTTTGTGCTAATTTACGGTCTTGGGGATGCTGCTCTACACGCTTCATAGAATTTTACAAATGTATTTGACCCATTAATTTTCAGAGAGTGGTGAGGGTCCTTCCACTTCTGTAAATGGATAATGAAGGCTCTCTGTTCATGCTGAATGATAGTCACTGCTTTTATCAACTTCAGGAGCTGTTGTCACTATATTTAGCTTATATAGTCTGTGTTTCCATGGCTACTACTGTGGCGAAGGCAGAAATTTTACACAATATATACTTTATGATGCTTTCAGTAGGACAACATGGGTCAAAATACACCTTCCCAAACACTATTACCTACTATTACACAGAAAACCTCCTACTCAAAGGGAGCTGCCAAAATTCAGCGACAAGTATACATTCTTTGCTTTTGAGCTTAAATGCATAACATTAGACAAGTTTTATTCTGTCTCCTTAATGTCATTTTCGACTGGCATAAACTGCCATAATATTACCAATTTCTACGGTAATTGATTTTGTAAATGATGGATTAGTCAATTACATTTTTTATTGGATTTTACTCTTTAAATGTAAAATATAATGAGATGTATGAGCACTAATAACTGTACATCAATAAATGAACACAAAGGGAACAAATAAGCCATGAAATGAATAAAAGAAACAAAAAATGAACAAAAAAATGAACAATATAATCTACAATATGATCAAATTTGTTCACAATATGAACAGAAATGAACAAAACAATCTTCCAGCTGAACAAAAATAAATAAATGATGATCAAAACGATGCACAAATTGAACAAAATAATTAAAAAATGAACTAAATAATGTTAACAAACTATCAAAATAGTCCACAATATGAACAAAAATGTAAAAAAAATCCTGAACATGAACAAAATAGATGAAAAATGATCCACAGATTTAACAAAATGATAAAGAAATTAACAAATTTTTTAATTATCCAAATAGTCCACTATACAAACAGAAAAGACAAATCAACCCCCATGAATTAAAAAAAATTATGAAAAATGAACAAAATTACCCACAAAGTGAAAAAAATGATGAATAATGAACAAAATAATCTACAAAAGGAACAAAATAATAATAGATAAATAAGTACGGAATGAACAATATGATCTGTGAAGTGTACAAAATAATCTTCAAAGCTAACAAAATCCATAGTGTAAACAGAAATTAACCATAAAAGGAACAGTATATTCCACATAACAGACAGAAATACATAAAAATCAACAAAAATTCACAAAATGAATAAAGCACTAATCCAAAATACACTCCCTGGCTAAAAAAGAAAAGATAGTGGTTCCCCACTATCCCTATATAACGTGTTGCCAACTGAAACATAACCACCCATGCAGAAATTATCTAATGGGAGGCTCGTACCTATTTGCTTAGTTAAATCCAGGTGGTGACCTTTTTTTTTTGGCCAGGCAGTGTATTGTTCACTTGTAATTTTAACCTATAAAGCACTTTCGGCAGCATGAATTGTTGTAAATGTACTACACTATATAAATAAATTTGACCTTGACCTTTATGATAGACAGTGTACTAAGGCGCTGTTTATAAAGAGTTTATTAGATCAGTGATTGTCAGCTGGAAGATCAAGACCAAAAAATCCTTATCGTTAGTTTTATTGACTGGTGCAGCGTCTGTTGCCGTGGTAACACAGATATCGGACTGAAAGATGACATTGTAGTTTGTGTTATGTTTTTGATTTCACTCATTGGGTTTATTGTCTTGCATGGTCTTAATTTTCTTGATCATTTTGTGAATTTCTTGTTCAGCTTTGGTAACCCACTACAAATCATAGAAAACATAAAAACTGAATATTGTGCGATATCAAATCCCTGCACTCATGTATTCAATCATCACGACTTCCATCATGTGTAGTGGCTCCAGCCACCCTTCCCCCGCTCTCCCTGGAACCTTGCAAGGATTAAAGGGTAGAAGATGGATGGATGAAATTTCCCTTATACTGTATATATTTAAATGAATGAAAGGAAAAGTGTACAAGAAGGTGGTGAGGCCAGCGATGTTGTATGGTTTAGAAATAGTGGCACTGAGGAAAAGACACGAGGCAGAGCTGAAGGTAGCAGAGATGAAAATGTTGAGGTTCTCTTTGGGAGTGACGAGGATGGACAGGATCAGGAATGAGTACATCAGAGGGAC
>JAQQAE010005730.1:0-17328 GCA_029823295.1 Pseudamia nigra
CACGAAAACTCCCATATAAAGTATGTATTACACACCCGTACATGCACATTTATTGATTTATAAAGACACTTACCGGAAGAGGATGAAATGGAGACAGCCATTTTTTTTAGGTCCCATGATGAAAAACACAAAATGAAGCAGTATTTTAAGTAAAAAAGTGAAAAAAATTAGGTGAAACAATAGGTGGAAAAATTTGTGACCCAATTTATGAAAGTCATAACCCAAAGCTTTTCCATTTGCTGGGACACAATTTTGGCCAATTTTTTTTTTGTTACCCAAATTTTTCATCGGTAGAAGCGTTCGTTAGTTCATTAGTTTGTTAGTAACTTCTTTAAAATCTCCATCCTATTTAGTTTTGTCCTAGGTGATGCTACTGTTTGTAAAGAAAAAACTTGGCGATAGTTGACCATGGACAATCAAACAAACTCATTAAGTTTTCATCGTCAGTTAATCTTTCTTCAAGTATTTTTGATCAATCAAAGAAATTGTCAGGTCTACAAAATGATGCAAATTTGTGAGGTGTTTCAAAGCCAAAGTTAATGTCATCAAATGCCTTGGTTATTCCTTTTATTCTGGTAGAGGAGTAAAGATCCTTGGAAATGTTTACATTTAACAAATTCCAATCAGAGGATTTTGATTTTTTTAACTGAAAAAGTATTTATTATAACTAAAGTCGGCTGCACACAGAGAAATGTGACTCATCTCAACTCAACTCAACTGGAAATCGGCTTGATGTGCGGCGGTTCCGACCCAGATTTTTCAGTCTTGACGACATCCCGACAAAAATCGTGCCGATTCGCCAGGACTCAAGTCTCGGCAATATGCGACGGTCACGACTCCGACTTGGCGACTTTTATCATCGGTGGACATTTGTGTCACAACTGGTCACAAAGCAATCACTGTTTACTGTCAATAGATGGCGCCAGTTCCCAGGCATGCGCTGTGCTGTCAATCTGCAGCCGTGCGCGAGGTTCTTCAATCATGACTCATGAGTTGAGTTGAGATGAGTCACGTTTCTCTGTGGCCGGCAGGCTTAAAACTACTCCAAATAATTACTGATTATCAAAAAGTTCGATTAATTAAAAAATTGAAGAGTAAATGGTTAATCTTATAGTAGTTCCAGTTTTTATTTTCTACACTTCATTCACATGAATTCCAAATTGGAAACCACAGATCTGTTTAGAATGATTAAATACATAATTGACATAATTTTTCATAATCCATGTTTGGGTCATGTTTTCAGATTATCGAGGTTACATTAAACTTTACTTATCGTGAATTAAATCTTTACCGTGTTTCACCTGTTTTATAGTTTTGAAAAAATCCTTAAAACGAATAAAATATTATTAAAAAGTCAAGTGCAGATCAACCTCTGAGAAAATTCAAGGGTTTTCAGAGTGAAACGCTATTTCAAATCCATTTGTCCCATCTTGAAGTGCATCTTTTGAACATCAGTATGTGGTCTTTCATCTGAAGACTTGAAATGCAAACAAAAATATCAGCATTTGGCATCACTGTGCTAATGCAGCGCCATGGAGGGAGGTCTCAGGATATTACATCGTATTGATTTTTGCTTCCACACAAGACTCCTTTTAGAATTCCTCCGTAATACTGACTGCTTACCATAGTTGCCATACTTTTCATACAGCAGATCAAAGAGCTGATTAACTCTTTTGCTCTGTGATATGGGGCTCTCACATCTCTGAACTTGAGCAGGTTGTTCCAACAGAAGAGAGCACAAGCCCAGATCAAACACTGTTCCACTGGGATCAGGAGCTTTGCTGAAGCTCCAGCAGCCACCCAACATCAAACACCAAAAGCACATTCACTCCCACTCCCACTGTGTGCAAAGGTTGCAAAGGGGATATGTGCATCTTTCATATTCACCTAAGCATTTGACATGAACTCATAACTGAAATCTAAGTTTATTTGAGGCAGTATTAAATTACAAGGACTTCTGATTTGCTGTGACATGTTGATTCCAAACCCAGTGGCTGCTTTTTCCATTCAAAGGAAACGTCTCATTTATAAGGGAATTATTTTACATACAAAAAAGTTAGTGCAATATTCCTGTCCATTCAGTTGATAGCAATAATTAGTTAGAGGCAGATTTTTTTTTGGTGAAAGTCGAAGAAAGCAGGCACTGATTTTGGTTTTGAAATATTCATCAGACCTGTGGTACTGTAGGTCAACAGAAGTGGTACTCATGTAAACGTATTGTCCCATTTTACCTATAATGACTCAAGTAGAAGTAGGAATACAATTAAAGTACATATTGTCATCAATAAAGGGACAGATCCAGACCGAGGAAAATACAAAAATACTTGCGGTTAAACAATGTTAACTGTAAAACCACAATGAAAATTTATTATTATTTTTTTTTGTTTTTCTTTCGCTGGTCATTTTCTGTTTTTACTAGATTATTTTGTTCATTTGCACTCGTTTTGTTGCTTTTTGTAGATATTTTATGATTGACTTGATTTTTTTGTTCATATTTGCTTCATTGTGTTAATTTACTTGATTAAATTGTTGAAGGCCATCACTGTCTGTAATAATGACTCCTACCCAGTGTGTAGGCCAATGCAACTGAATAAAGGCATGCTTTTTTTAATCTCAAATGTAACAAATTAAGAGCAGAAAGTATTCTGCAAAACAACTACTCTTACATCAATAAAAGACATAGCAATATGAAAACTATGGAACAAAAACTGTGCTCTCTGAATTAATGATTTAATACTTAATTTAGTTCATTTTGCTTTATTGTTGTGAAAGATATGACAACTTTCAACATGAAACATTTAATCCAAGTAAATCAAAACAAAGAAAGTGAATACAATGTGAGTTTTTATTCAACAAAATGAACACAATGTGCAAGACAGTTATTTATGGTTATAATCTTCTTTAGGATCAAAGTACAAACAGTTTGCAAACAGCAGAACGTTTCAAAAATGAACATTCAAAACTAATCAAATGAAAACACACACTATATACACTATCAGAATATGCACTCTGTATTGTTTCTTAGCCATACTTAATATATAGGGCTGCAAAATTTCTGGAATTTTCAAAGTTGGAAACTTTCCATGAGAATTAATGGACATTTATCAGAATTTATGTGACTAAACAGGAATATACCTGAACTTTACAAAAGTGAGGTTTGGCCCCTAGCAGGGATTTTGAATATAGTTGGGGAAATATATTTTAGCATGACTAAAAGCCACCAGATTTCATGTAAATATACTTGAGAATACTGTACTGTATGTGTGCTATTCCTCAATCACATGTACATAACACACTGCTTACTGCAGGGGTATTGAGGCCACACCCCCTACATACACTGTACATTCCTCCGTCATATGCCCAGATGATTTCTAGAACTCTGAAGATTTTGCAATGGCATGAACAGATGTATGCAGTAAATAGTTAGCCTAGCCAAACAACTGTAATGGTCTTCAAAATATTTTGCAGTTGATTGACAGAAATTCAATTGATGTGCAGGAGGCAGAAAAAGTAGCATCACATTTGAAGTTGCTAGCATCATGATAAGTACCGTAACCTCTTAAATGGTCAATGAATTGGTGCTAATTATAGCTTACATTTAGCATCTAACTTATCAGTTCGCTATCTACTGTATGAATATATTTTTATGTGATTGCATATTTGCAAGATAAATATTAAAACCGTACATCAAATATATTTACCCCATAACATCATCAAAACTTATTTCATTTTATGTTGTCCACAGCTCAAATGTGTGGCTTCAATAAATCATCAGTACATGTGATGGAGGAATGCACAGTGCCAGTGGGGAGCGTATACTCCTGTAGTCAGCAGTGTGCTATGTACATGTGATTGAGGAATAACATAGATATTCTCAAGTATACTTGCATGAAATCTGGTTGTTTTAGTCAAAATTATGGTAAAATGTATTTTCCCCAACTATATTCAAAATCCCAGTTCACGGCCAACCTTCAATTTTGTAAATTTCAGGTTTATTCCTCTTTATTCCCATCATTTCGATAATTCACATGGAAAGTTTCCACTTTGGAATTTTTCCAAAATTCCTCAGCTTAACTTTCCATGGAATGTTTTTATAAAATTTCTGGAAATTTACCAAATATAATTATAATGAAATGGTGATGATAATTGTTTTATTGTCCAGCCCTTATTTGATATTTTGGGCAATAATGGGGAACTGGTCACTACACTACACCAAACTTTTCATTCTGACTAAATAACATTTTCATTATAACGTAAATGTAACAGCTGTTTGAGGCTAAAAAACAACTTCTTCTGTCTAGATGATGAATATTTGAGCAATAATGAAGCAAATTAGATGCAACATGTTAATTATTGAGCTTTAGAAATTATTGGTGCCTATTTGACATTTACAGATACAGCATATTGAGTATTACTGGTACTGTAGTTGTAGATTGTCTCTTTATTTATGATTAGAACTAGGCTTTAGATGGAAAAAAATGCACAGATTTTTTGAAAACTCCCACATCACCGTCCTGTAGCCCAAGCAATATCATGTGAGTAATTTTTTTTTTTTAACCAGCCCAACAATTAAACATATTGCAGTTAATCACTTATGTACTTAATTAACTATTGCAGCTCTACGCATCTTACCTTTTTCAATACAGACACCAGACTAAAAACTATTCTACTGTCACTGTTTTATTCTTGTGTGAATGTGTTAACTGTCATGTTTTCTCCTGCTGGTTTCCCCAGAGATTGATGATTATGCCTTTATATCCTTTTATTTACAACTCAGCCAGTGGTGTCTGTCTCTTGAGATTCTTCAGAGAATTCAACACCCCTTGAGATCTTATGTCATAAGCCGTCTTTTAGATCACCGTTAGAGCATGATTTTAGGAAGTGGCAGTTATATCTGTCAGTGTGTTTTAAATCAAATGCTAGAATCATATTTCAATGACAGACATACAGTTTGATGCTTCTTATTAGCTAGGTAGCATTTTCTTTACTAAGTTCTGTATGCTTTTTAAACCAGACTACAGCAGACATAAAAGTATTAGATAAAAGCCGCCACAACTTTACACATGCCTCTTCTGCCATGGCTCAGCATTTGGCGTTTCACATTCAGGCTGCGTCGCATCCTTGCTGCTGGCGGCTGTGGCAGGATGATGCCTGAGGTGCCTCCGAGGAGGACCGTGCCCTCGTTACTCCTCAACTTGACTTTGGGTTTCACAAAGCGAGCCTTTTGTTTACGCTGACAGGATGCGCTGGCTACTGACCTGGAAAAAGTGGCCAAGACGGGTTGTCTTGTAAAGAAGAGGGAGGCTGGTGATGTATAGGCTCCTTCTGGGACCTTTCATGGTACTGCTGTTGGAGACGCCCTGCAATCCCTCTCTCTGCTCATCTTGTGCTCCTTCTCTCTCTCATCCCACTATCTATCTCTGTTCCCCACTATAGTCTGTACTCTCATCCCATCTAGTCAGTGGTGGTTTTGCATGAATCTCCCCATGCCATGTTTCCCCCACACAGTCACTGGGGTCATTTATCATTATTGTCAAGGGGGTAATGTGTGTGGGTGGGTGCAGAGATCTATGACTTCTTCATTTGAATGAACCTCATTAGATTGACTCTTCTTTGTAAAGGATCCTTTTAGAAAATAACTCTGGCAGTTATTTAGGCTATTCGCACATGATAGCCAATGGAACATGACGTTTCAGCCAAGCATATTTGCTCGAACCATGGAAGAGACTCTGTGATGCAGTCTGCAGGTTGTATTTTGCGCTATTACTCTGCATACCTACATTTACATAGCAATGTAGAGTAGGACCTTGAGCTTGACTTGTGATGCCCAAATGATGCCAATATGATGTAATCAATTTTTTACAGTCTCCACTGATCATTTACAACACCAATAACTTCTTTGTACAAGGACGAGCTGCTCAGGCCTTTGGATTTAGACTTTTTTTGGCAACACATAAATCCTCAGTAATTCCTTTCTGGTCATAACTATAAAATATTACAATGAATCCCACTGTTTATGCTCTCAGTTTATATGTGTCTTGCTCAAAAGATACAAGAACAGGTTTTTAAAAAAACACACACATTTACCCCAAATATAATCCTGCTTTCTCACAGAAGCACACTGAAGTTCGGTTTCCTTATTAGAGCAGATCCTTGTCAGGGCATCTTTAATCAGCCTGGTCCCCAGGGATGGTATTTTTAGCCACCTTTTTGGAGGCTAAGACTCCTTTACCCACGCAGAGCACTAATGAGATGGAGCGCTAGTGTAGGCAAGCGTTAATTAAGGCTAGTATGCAAGGGAAGAGGCAAAAGCAACACGCTCATGGCATACATACATTAACTTTATCCCACCTCCTGCATGTTTTTTTCCTCTCCTTGTTTTTTCTCTTTTTTTTCTCGTAGGTTGCACAAACAACAGATGGCTCTGACGCCGACCTGTGGAAGGACGGCTTATTCAAATCCAAGGTCACTCGCTACCTCTGTTTCACCAGAAAAACTGTAAGTGCAAATGTAAACTTCTCCCTTTCCCCATGCGTTCAGCTCTACCATCTCATCTGCAGCACCTTTTTGTTTGCCAGGGGTTATTAGCTCAGTTTTCTGCTGCCAGAATATCTTTCTGCACTTTGCACTTTGATCAGTGAAAGTCCCATTTAAATAGCCGGCGTTGCCAGTTTTTTACTTTTAGATATAATGGATTTGCATACATATTTCAGATGAATAATACCTCAGCGAGATATTTTTTATGTTGTACATCCTCTTGAGGATATTATTTATGTTTATTCATGAAATAACAATGAGCTGTATTTTAACTACTCCAATTTATTCAATCAGCAGTGTCCCTGTAGAGAAAATTGTTACCAACCAGTGATTCTTAAAAAGTTGCTGCACATATTATTGTGAATATGAAACTATTGCTTTCAATATACAATAATATAACTTCCAGTCTGAGAAACAGTGGCTGAATGAAATGATCTTTTGATTGTTCCTCATATTGCTGGGCCATATTTGGACTCATCTGCTGCCTGCAGCCTCTAGCTGATGTGTTGCTGCATGGCTGTCAGCTGCTCTGTGACCATAAATACACCTGCTTACATCTCTGGCTTATCAACCTGTCTAACTGCGATTATTACTGAGTGACTTCTTGTTTGCAGGTAGAAACTGAAAATAGTACTGTAAACAAAGCCAGATTTTTTTTTTGTTGTCTATTTTTTACCAGGACAATATTAGGGTCTAATCAAGTCTTTTTTACAGTATGTCCTTTAAAGTCCAGCCAACTTGGCAGTGGCTGAGCTCGATCTGGGTCTCAGATTAGTATATAGCATACAAATAGCCTTCCACTAGCTCCTGTATATGATCTTAAAGTGTGTGTCCACATTGTTTTAAAGACTTTGACACAAATAAAACATGACAGAGCCATCAACAAAGGCTATTTTGTCTGCCAGTCAATGGGGCTCCCACTGTAATTGTCTATGACAAAAACAGATTCTGTAAAATTAGCCCCTGAATTATGTGAGGGGAAGTAAATAGTTTGTGATTTATCATACTCTAGGTTGGTGCTAGATAGCCCTTTTTGTCAGGTGCTGATGGGAAAAATCTCTCTAGCAAAAGGGGAAAACACTAAAAAAGGTTCCATGCATAATAATAACATTCATCCATATTCCTCCTTAAGTCAGTATAAAAACTATGAATAAAAAATGTCTCTAATGGTAATGACAACAGTAGCCGTGGAATCCAGCCTTTCGGACGCATCAAGTCACGCCTGGCTCGCCCCACTCTGTACTGCCGCTGTGTATTATTGCAATTTATTATGGCAAAAAATGAAAATGTAATGGGAGGCAGGGAAGAGTCATGCTTGAAAATGTCAACTACACAGTCCCTGATTGTTTTTAACCAGTCCCGTTCTGTTGATCAGACTGCATGCTCTGTCTCCCATCATCCCACAGCTTCTCACCAAAAGGTTGAGAATGATTACAAGTTCACAGATGCATTCTGTCTTTGAAAAAAAAAGCTATTAGAGAGTAATTACTTCAGCTATTTTGTCAACCCTTCTCTTTAGAGACTTCCTGCGCTTTTAGTAAATCATTGATTCTATTATCGTTACATTCTCTCTGAAAATGAGGATCCTTTTTTCCTTTCTCTCTGTCCTTTAAGAAAGTTGACTTTACATATTTGACTTTTTTGTGTGTTCTAGGGGCCTGATGTTGTTGTGGATATGAAGCTGACTGACATTAAGGACACGCTGCCAGAGGGCTTCACACCTGTAAATGAAACAATGGACAGTAGTAAGTAAACAGTCAATCCAGACCACTGGCTGTCTCTCCCCTCTTCTTGTTTTCACTTTCAGACCAGCTTATGCGGAGGTCCTCAGGGGCAGCTTTGCTTGAGATAGTGAATGTTTTATGGGTGCAGGTTAGCTTAATTTATGGTAGACTGTGGGAATAAAATAAACATTTTGCCCTGGAGGTACAAGAGAAGAGAATCATGAGTCATTGTTTATCTCAGCTGGAGCTGTGCTTTTCTTTATGAGGGGCTTATTTATTTATGTATTTATTTGGGGAGAGGACGAGTGGATGGGGGTTATCTAATATTAATGAAATGCATTCCCCAATGCTTTAGTGCTTTTTGAGTGCTATGTATTTCCCCCTCACTATCCATGCCTTGGAAATGTAATAATATTTTGGTGTGGGGAGTAAGGACAGCTTGTTTATTATTTTTATTATCATTGCATTTACACTGCACTTTCTAGTGTTGCTGGGGAAATAAATGAGGGAGGCACAGATGCAATATAGAGAAGCATGGCAATGTTTTTTTTGCCAGAATGAATAAAAGAGATTATGTTTTGTTTGGCTATGGTGTAATTTAATGTTTTATTACTTTATGTGAATCCATGTTTAATGTATACATGTGACATTATGTATGAGTTTCTCTCTAGAATATCCAGTTTAAATCCCTGATGTGTACTAGAGCTGATGGAGGATTCACTTGCTTGTGTCATTTTACCTACTAAAATGATAAAAATGATAATAACGCATGTGGATCTTGTGGCTTTCCATTGTCCAGTTGTTTCCCTTTCAGCAAAGCAAGTCACCCAGAGACTGATATTAGCTCCTATCATCTCGTATTCTGAGAATAGTAATGACTAAATAGCAAAGTGAAGAAATTATAAACGGGGTATATATTTCTCCTAGAGGTACAAAATGTCTATATATTACTTTACCCTGAAACTCAAAGACACAACTGAATACCCAGCCAGCAATTTCTGTCTGACACACTGATGTCTACCTGACTCAACAGAGGAAACTGCCACAAGGAAGAAGAGACTCTGTGTGAAAATCAGCCCTCATGCTGCTGCCAAGACAGCTGTATATGACATCCAGATTATTGCAAAGTCCAAGTACCATCTTGTTAACTACACGTGTATAGGGTGAGCTATACCTGTGCACTATAAATAATAACATTCACCTTGCTGCTTCTAAACAGTCACTTTTACTTGTTACGTATGTGTGGCTTTTGTATGATTTTTTTTTTACTTTTACTGTACATTGAGGATTACTAATCTGAGGTCAAAATTATTATCCCTATGAAACTTACTTTGATTTTTTTTCTCAATTGCTGTTTAAAAAAATACCCATTTTTTTAACAAAGCATGCTAGTTTCATTTAGAAACACCAGGTTATTTTTATTTGTAAGGAAAAACAGAATTATTTTAGGAAAACAAAAATGACCAGGAACAGTATTATTAAGCCCCAGAAGAACTTTTTATTCGGACATAGCACAAACCACCACCACAGGATTTGTCTTAGTGTGTGAACTGAAGTTAAAATAATTTGTCAAATATTCAATTCAGAAAGTATTTGAGGCATCACTTGTAAAAGCATCAAAAACAAGAGAAAAAAGTTTAGAATGTTTAGTGGTGGTCAGCGAGGCCAAGGGCAGCTGTGGCTACAGATGTAGTTTACCATCACAACTGTGTTACTGTGGAATGAATGAATAATGGATTCAGTTTGGGGTGCCTTGGGTGTCATTACAAGCACTGTATATTTATATATTAATTTTTTTATGGATTGTTGATTGGCACAAAGCAGGAGAAGGACATACTGTACAAAGTTATTAAAGTGTTTCCAAGTATCCAGAAGTAGACTCAGAAGCATGGGGAACATTTTGAAAAGAATCAAAATTTTGTAGGTTTCCTGATAATTTTAATTTTAAATACTATATGTATTTTCTTAATATTTACACAGTGAAATGAACAATATGGGGATATGGTATCGAGGGGGAGACATTGTTCAGCATCAGTCATCCCTGGAACAGTCGAACACAGCTAGCAGTGATGCCTCAGCCAACGCTGCAAGGTAATGTCATGCCAGAATATTTAGCTATGCCTCGTGAAGTTCAACTTTTCTGCTTCTCCCTTTGTTATTTCACGCTCAGTGTACTCTTGAGTTGTTGTTACGCTTGCTGTACCATATGTACGACAATGAAGACACAAGCAATTGATCACTCCCGGGCAAGCTCTGTAAAGGTTGTGGCTGGACAACGAGGTAGAGAGGTTGAACCAGAGAGACAGGCTAACTAGACAGGATCCCCTGAACAAGAACATGAGTTCAATGAGGGCTAAACTCCTGCTATTTGTGCTGTGTCCCAGGAGGCAGAGGCAGGTCGCACTCTGACTGTGGTGACAGGAGTGTTGTACTGTGCAGACAAAGAGGCGGAGATGTAGCCTGCAGAGGGAGCGACAGCTGCAGAGGAAGGGAGGAGAGCTCCAAGATCTCCGCCATGCTGGAGTGTGTGTTCCCCCTCTGCTCATGCTGCAGAGGCTTCCTCCGCCTTAGGCCTCAGAGAAAAAGAAGCAAGCCTTTGTACTTTGTCCATATCAAACAGCTCAATTATTTACTGCGATGAAGAACTGGGGATTTCCACAGCAAATTGTAAATAAACAATTGAGACTCCTTCAGTGTGGCAGTGCTGTGAAGAGGGAAGCTTGGCACAAGTTTCTGGTGGCTGTGCCAGCTTCAAGTGCTATGCTGTGCCATCCTGTGCTGGGCTGAGTAAAAGCCACTTAAAAGCCACAACAGGCCCGAGCACTGGATGCCAACACACTTATTTAAAGTGAACCGTCTGTTCCCATGGCCACATCATCAGCTGAGAAGAAAACTCAGGCAGTTGTGAATTAAAAATTGAATCCAAACTTTTCAGAGTTTTGTGAGTAGTCTGTATTTTGTGAGATGATGGTCAATAATCTTTGATATGTTGGAGTGATGGTGAGAGCTCAGGCCTTCCCCACTCTTACCGGTAATCCTCAGTTCTTTTGAAGCCCACTTTCAAGTTGGTGAGGCTCGGAGGTTAGAATAAATTGCACCTCGAAGCGACTCACACCCCCTCCTGATGCCTGCTGAGATCACAGGCTGCTGTTTTTGTATTAACATTAAAATTCATTCCACAGTCAGAGAGTCTTCTTTTGAGAGTATTTCCATCTATAATGCACTGACACATAAGGACGAGACTGTGGGCAATTTAGACAGTGGCAGTTCTTTGACTATTTATCTGGCATCTTTCTGTGTAGTTACACACACTATACATACAGCTATAAATATTTCTGACATTTTTCTTTTGGTACAGTCATAGATTAAATGGTTTGACTGACTGATTCGTGCCCATCTTTTGAAGACTCACCGGTTGCTTACGTTAAGTACAGCATTACAGTGTCTGTATAGTATCACCTTTCTATACTTACTCATTTTCAGTAAGAGAAAATTCTCTCCTCCGTGCCTCCTTCGGGCTATCTATAACAACTTTATGGCCTTTGGAGAATAGCACCTCTTAAATTTAAGTGCTCTTTACAGTCAGTGGAAAAGATGTTTTAAATACAGTCAATAATGTGTAAATTTTTAATGACCCTTATAATTTTGAAAGCTGCAGTGATCCCTCTCAAATGTTACATTGCCTGAGGCAGCGAGAGCTTGTTAGAGTTGTGTACCGAAGTAAACCTCAAATCAAGTTTTTCAACAGTACAAAGATGCAGTACACACTAACTGCAATGTGTTGCATCATTATGGGATGTACATAAACATCCTATCAATGCTAAGGTGTTGAGTGTCACGTTATTGCATAGTTTTCTTAACTGAAAATTAAGTGTGGTTATTTTTCCCCAGTTAAATAAGATCAAGGATAAACACTACAAGTACTGTAAAAGAAAAATATTGGTTGAAGCTAATGCGTCACATACTGTAAGCTGCAGTAAGAGATCCAGTCCAGAGCAGTTTTCTGTGTACATGCTTTCGAACCTTTATGTACGTAGTGTGTCTTTTTCAAGTTTGTCTGAAGCATCTCAACCAGTGCAAATCTTTTGTTTTGATTCATAGCTGCAGCTTGATGTCAACCATTTTGGCTTGTTCTCTGTCAAGACAGACCGTATCTCCACTCCCTGATTTTATAATGTGAAAAACCTGCACCATCCGGTCAGCCTTTTAATGTGTCCAGTAAAGTATCCCCCTCCTGCCTTCTCCTGGCCAACGCTGCCATTTGTTCTCCTGATAAAACTGTCATTGCTGAGGCTGATATCTGACCTCTACAGTGACTGCTAGCATAAATTAGCTTTGTCCTAATATTGCAATTACTTTAGCTTGACTCAGAATCAAGGTTTTTGACATTTCTCTCAGAATAATAGGCTATTGTACACACAGACACTTTTTAAATCAAACTGTATAGTGATAGAAATGTCAAGGCCAAGTGTCTTTTTTTCAGCATGTAACTGCCTTTTTTTAAATATATGAAGCCTAGAGAGTCATCAGTGTCACAATTGGCATGCATATCAATACGTTTTGAATTGCACTGTTGTCTGCCTGTGACACTCCACACATTGCTGCAACTCTGCAGGAGTATTGTATCAGCTTTCATTGCTTGCTGGTTAACCAAGACTTCCTACTGCACGCGACTCTTAAGGGAAAGAGACACGGTGACTGTCAGTGTCGGCTGACAGATCTCACATCTGAAGTGTTAAAGAACAATCATTTCCAGCTCAATCTTACTCATTACTTTGTTGTGTTCAGAAAAGTCGAAAAAAGTAGTTTACATCAAGCAAAGGGATTTTGAACAATGTCAGAAATGATCGAGTGATCAGCTGAGATCTGATGTTCGATGGACACGGACTGTTCAATGATTTGCCACCAAATTCAGAGAGATCTTCTTTTCAACACCTGACACCGAGCTTAAAGGAGGATAATGATGGGTGAGAAAGCAGCTCCCACAAAGCAGCACTGTCGGCACATAGAGGAAGGTGTGGAGATGTTGTCACAGGAAAGGCTGGATGTGTGTCAAAACAAGAGCTTCCAGCTCTCTGTATCGCAGCTCTGGCTCTTCAGTGATATTACTCTCATCCTCATCTTACCTCTGCACTGACTACCGCTTGTCTGTCCCCACTGTCTCTCCCAGTTTCTCTTCTGCTTCTCTCTTTTTTTTTACACAGACAACTCTTTTCCTTATTCCATGTGGAACAATATAAAGAACACCATACAAAAAAAAAAATTCTTGAACTGTAATTCATCTTGTCAAGTAATCCTCACTGCCATGCTTTGCTTTTCTTCACTAATATGATTTTAACTTCAGAAGATTTCATGGGAGCATAAGACTATTTATCTGCAATGTAATCGTGTAAATTTATTATGTCCCCAGTTTGCTATAATTTGATGAGGACCTACACTATAATTGAATATTCAAATTAGGAATAAGTGTCAATATGGCTCTCCTTGCCTGAAATGAGGATTAATTGTTGTCAAAACTCTAGTGGCCAACATAATATGAGCCCCAACACTGCTGTTGATTAGCAGTGCACTTGCCATGTTTTTGTTTTAAGAATTAGTTGTCTAATTGATTTGCCATATGTTGGCCTCTCTATTGCATCTAAAATTGTATTTAGAAATCACCAATTTGGATTGAGACAGTTTTGTGTTTGAAACAGATGGGAAAAACAGCCCTGGAGGTTGCCTGTAGAAAAGCATTTATGAACATATTTTATTAGTTTGTTGCTGAGGTTTCAGTATCTGTATGCCCCGTCACTGCTACAGATAAAATAGAATTAATACGAAGCACTAATTAAATGACAAAAATACAGAGGCCTCACATTATAGTGTCTGCATCTCCATTCACTTTTGTCAGTCCTTTGGATGTCTGATGGCTTTGAAAGATGTATACCTTTCTCTCTCAGCAGTGGAATCAACCTTTGCAAGGTAAAAGAAGTCTGCAGTGAATATGGCAATCGTACTCACAAGATTGATGCCAACCTTTTAAAAATTCACCATTGGCCTGGATTTAACATGGCCAAATGCTGATGTAAATGAGGAGGAGAAAAGTCGACCCTTTCATTGCAAATAAATCTGAGTTGCAGGCTTCAGCTCATAAATACCACAGCCTGTCAGAAGTCTTGTTTTATGGCTCTTGATGGAAATTATTGCATTTATTTATCTCATCCAAAGAGATAAGGCTTTGAAAGCTACAACTCACACACAGCAGCCCTCGGAATATCTACATTTAGTCTTTAATTGTAGGAATTTAGATTTTTACACAACCTCAGTCTAATACTGATCATGTTGCTCATTGACAGACCAAATACAGAACATCAAAATACAAAACACTTCATTATCCACATTATCACACCTGCTCTGCATTTACAGCAGTGTCTTATTCTGCAATACCTTATTCCTTGTTTTGAACGACAAACTCCTTTGCCTGTGTGTCCTCTAATCAAAGTAATTCCAGTTTTAATATCCCCAACTACTTTGCATTATCATTAGAAGATCATTTGTTTTATAATGCAGTCCTAGAGCTCATTTTACCTTCAAAGCATATATCATGCTATGCAGCTCTCGTGAAGCTGTGATTTTTTTTTCCTGCTTGCTGTGGATTTATCGATCCGTAGGGGTGAGTCACAGGGTGTAATTCATGATAGCTTGATTGATGAGGATTTCAATCTTATATGGTTTGTTAACTTCAACTGCCCACAAAGTGCATTCTATGCTGTTTTCTGTAATACAAGGCCATGAAATGGTAAAACAGACTTCCCTTGAATAATGGAATCTCACAGTTCCTCCTGAATTAACAAGATCCTTGCTCCAAACTCCCTTTAAAGGTCTGTTCAAGCCCCTGGGCAGCTGCCATGCTATTTAACTTTTACCATACTTCTCTTCACATTCAGATACCTCAGTACTTCTTCTTTTCCTTTAGAAGGATCAGATCACCCTTTATATGCGTGTGGATATGGATTATGGGTTCATGCTGAATGAATATTGTTTTATTTTAGTATCTGCAAAATGTATCTATACATTTCTAGATGTATTGATTATTGACAGAACTTTGTTTTTGACAGCAGGAAGACCACAAGCAGGCCAGATCATGAGCACCCGAGCAGTGGAAGCTACACTAAGACAGGTAAGGGATATTTCAAATTAAATATCTTCAAATTAGTACAACTTATTACTGTATGAATACACACAATAAGATGCATTTCACAATTGTCCAAGATGCTTTAAGGTATATTACTTTTAGCACGTTCCTCTATGAAAAAGCTGTGTTTTCAAAGAAAAGGTTCAATACTACTATTTAAGCTTTCAGTGGAGCACTGCATGCCTTTACAGAATACTTTCATCACTACCTGAGCATAAAGTCAGCTCCTCTACTACTTGATCTACAAACGCTCTGTCTAGATCTCCTCTCTGATGGATACTGTACAGAGCCTTGCTTATCTGAGCAAACGTGACTTCCCAGAGGAGCTCCGCATTACACTCAAGAGAACATTTAACAGCTGTCAAAGATGATCCATCACATGCCATACTTACATATGTACCGTGCATACACTGGACGAATCCCTTACGCTTTGTCAAGGAGAAATTCAACTACAGAACAATGCTCCATGACTATAACACAGAAAAGGCTAATTCTTTGGGAGGCAGAGCTTAGCTGTGACAGCCAGAGCCACAAAGTCAGAGGCGGCTGAGACGCTCTAGTCTTAAGGAGTGTGTGATCCACGCGAGGTGAATGAGGCAGGCAGGTTTTTATCCAGCTGGAGAGAGACACCATGTGGTGAGGATTCCTCCTGCTGCTATAGCGCAGGCACACCCAAGCTGTGGCCATGCTGAAGATTGCCTGTTTTAATATGAACAGTTAAATATTTCACAGTTGCTGGCTGCACAAAACATAGATCTTCATATAAAAATGCTGACACCATGAATTTAAATATCGCCACTCAGTTAGATTTTATACGCTCCTCCTCTTCATTTAAAAAAAAGAAAAGAAAAACAGGATTTAATTGACAAAAAAAATGATTAATACATCACTGTGTTGGTTTGACAGTCACATTATAAGTTAGTCAAGACAAGTGTGCAAAGTGTGGCCCTGAAGGAGCAGACATTAACACACAGCTGAATGCTTTGTGGCATTTGGTGCGCGATCTCTCCACAGGGACAGGGTTTGAGTGACAGTGAAGAACATGCACATACTGTACAGTACACTGCCAGCAGTCATCATTTATCTTCGAAACCCGTCCTCTTTCTTCTACCTTTGTGCGTCCTTTTATGAGGTGGCAAGGTTTTAAAGAAAGCAGAATAATGGCGTTACAGTATCCAGACGTGGTTCTTGCTTTATTTGTGAAGACTGTGTACTCATCAGCCTTATAGCATCACACTGGGAATGTGAGAGAAAGCAACTTCCCTTCATTAACAATGTGATAGCCTGCAGACCAAGTGTGAGGTCGTAGCTGACAGCCTATTTGTGTTAATTGTTAGCGTGGTGGTAGTTGGGGTGTGTGTGGGTGCCTGCGCGTGCATGTGTGTGTGGGCTGACAGCTGGCCAGGTTCGAGTTGGTCTAAAACCATGTGCGCTCTGTCAGAGTTGTACAGGCGCCTTCTTTAGGATTGATGAATTGCCTGCTTTCTTGATTAAACCCTCCGTCACTTCCCAACAAAACAAAAACCCCAACACAAAAAAGAGCGAGCTGAGGGGAGGAGAGGTAACATGTCTGGGAAATCTGTCATCTACAGTCACATCATGTACAGATGTGATGTGCAGGCGCTTTGACATTTATTACCAGAATATTAAAAACTAATTCACATTTATTTTGCAGCCCTCCATTTGACAGTTCAAGCTCATTTGAAAAGTTATCAAGTTTTCTTCTGCAGCATTGCTTTGATCCTTGCCAAGCCCTTTTACCAATTAGGTCTTTTAACCACACACTGACAGAAAACCAGGTTACTTTAAAGGTAATTAAATCTAGTTTGGTGAAATGTTTCTAACAAGCATCTGTTTTATAAAAAAATAAATGTTAAGTTTGTGTGTGTG
>JAQQAE010005731.1:0-17328 GCA_029823295.1 Pseudamia nigra
TATCTATCTATCTATCTATCTATCTATCTATCTATCTATCTATCTATCTATCTATCTATCTATCTATCTATCTAATTAAGTAAGGACTTTTGTACATGTTGATTTTCTCTGCTGCATCACAGAAAGTCTTGCCTACAGTACATTATATGTGTTGTTTGAAATGGATTTATTTTGCTTTGTGTTCATTCAGGTTTGGCAAGTTAAAAAAAATGCTCGAAATGTGCTTATGTTTGATTTTCAGAGAGCAATACTTAAAAGGCAGCATTTGTTCTCAGAATACATGGTAACAGTGACAGATAATTTTTTGTATATTTACATCATTTTCTAGAAAGCATTCTGACTAATTTCTTAGAGATAGTTTAAAAAAAACTCGCCATTCATCATTACTTCTGTTACCATTCATTCTGCATAAATTTTGCCTTTGTCAGTCCTGAAGGAACTGAAGCTGGTGATGAGATGTAAGTACAGAGCACTGACCAGGAGAGAGACCTGGTCATCACATGACACAAGATGTCAGACCAACACCATGAGCTCTACACTTAATAGGCTTTTTAGAAATATAGCAGAGTATATTTTAATCTTTAACTGGATTAATTTGCAGTTATTTCCCATGAAATGTGTAATCGCACATATTTTATCAATTTTTTACAATATGTTTCATTTGTTATTTTGTTTTTGTAAGTTTTTTTAGGAGTTTGTACTATTTATTTCTATTTCTTAACAACTGGCCTTAGGTAACAGATGAACATTATCTTTGTTGGGAACCTCTGGTTCATTTCTGCATCAGATGTTTAATGAGAACCTATCAATTCAATGGAGGGCAAAAGTATAAAACACTCAGATTATAAACATCGGGTTGCTCATTAAACAAAGTTGAATATGATTCAACTTTTGATGCATTCACATCTGTTTCTCTTGAGATAATTGTTGAGATAAAAGTGATTTTTTTTTTTTAATCTGGGTACATTTTTAGCATTATCCAACTATTTTGAATGCAATCTCAACATTTGGGATGTTGATCAGAAGAGTACTTGACTCCACTAACAAGTCTGATATCATCTGCTCACTACTTTTACTTCTATTACCTAAAAAAACAGGAATCATTAGCAGATTTGTATCAAATGTCTCCTCATAAGAAAAGAGGTGCATATATTATCAACAATGAGACAGCTGTGTCTGCAGGCTGCAGTCCAAGCAGACACATCAATCGGAATCATCAAGAAACCAAAACTGACAGTAACATGTAGTGTGCAGCTGGAGACTGTCTACTTAACTAATTAACAGTAGTCTTTGGATCAGCTGACATGTCCATGTACAGCAAAATCTGAAACTCATTTCAGTACGATAGGAAAGAATCCCTGAAAACATGTTAGCTGTGCAGTGCTCTATTATGGAGTTAGAGCTGTAAAGTGATTTGGGGGCTAAAATCTGACTCTGACCCAGTGGAGCCATAGTTTGAATCGTCCCACCCTGATATAAATACGAAGTCACCATAGTCAATAGTTAAATACGCTTAAGAATGAGATGGTTCACTAGAGTGACTTTGAGTTCCTGTATCAATGTCACTTGTAGACATGGATCTTTTAGTTAATTTGCAGTACTGTGCTGTATTTGTTAGTATTTAACATTGAGAATCTAGAATATTGCTGAAACTGCAATACTGCTCATTTTTTTAAAACTTGGAACACAGGTCCAAACCAAAGTAGAAGTTTTTGTGACATTGCATACCTTTGGTTTACATAATGTTACCTTCGCAGTGCACAGACTGCAACTTTGGTACAGTCCTGAAACTGTCTATCATCTCTGTTCTGCTGCTATAAAGAGCAATGTGTCTGATGTCCACTAATTTGGTTAATTGCTAAGTTGTTATATTTCATGAAAATAGCCTTGCATAACTTTCTGTGAATGGTCCACCATAGTTGAGTTTGATCCAGACCATAGACTGCATATATTAGTGGAAAAAGTGACTGTGAACGGCTGTTTTGAGGCTAATCGGGTTGTCACTTCCTGGAACCAAAAAACAGGATTTAACCATATTTGGACAAATGGACAAATCTACCGGAGCACAATGTGTCAGGAGACTTATGGGAAAGCTAATACCATACCATACCGTCTTTATTTCTAGAGCATTTTAAAAACAACAACATGGCTGACTAATGTGCTGTACACTCAAATAGACATAAAAGACAAATGCTAGCTGCTAGCTTACTGATGTGGTAAAACTTCACCAAACATTGCCAAACAAAGTCATATTACGGTATTGTTAGTGTAAACACTTACCCACAACTACATTTGAGTGTATCTCCAGTAAAGTTATGCTCTATTGAATAAATAGAAGATACAAAGGTCCAACTCCACTGGCGAGTTGAGTTACCATAGCGCCATGTCAATCAAATCCCAGCATAGCAGTGGATTGCCAGATTATTTGCTGTAATATCTTAATAACAGAGTAAAAACTTATAGACCACCAGATCTCTGACTAGAGGGTCCAAATAAAATGTTTGAGACCATGATGACTCACGACAAAAATGTATTCACTTAGTGTTTTCAGATAGAAGTCCAGTCTAACTCTATGGGAGCCAGTGTTTCTTGGAGCCCAATGGATGGTGCCCCAGTGGCCAGCAGCGGTATAACAACTTCAAGTTATTTCCACATCAGCCTCACTGAACAGATCGGGTCATTGGCCACTTGGTCACATTGGTGGTCTTGGTCACACTGACCAAGACCACCTGCTTAGTCTGCTCTGCGGTCCAGGGGAGGTTTAACCCATGCAAATTTGGTTTGAAATAAATCAGGATAGTCCAAAAGTTCAGACCAAAAGAGTTACTGTAGGTGTGAAAGTGCCCAAACTCAAAACACACATTAAACCTTTGATTCATGCTTTACATGGACTTAATCATTAATGTTATGTGAACAGGGCAGTTTGGTTATATTACAGTTACAAAAAAATGCCCATATTAATCCAGATGTTCTTTTGCAACAAAACAGAAAATGCCCTTGATTTTTCAGCATGTCAGGTAGTTGGTGTCAGTGTGTGAGCATATGATTATCATATTTTTGTCAGTTTTCATAGTGTACTTGATATTATAATCCTCTAATCAGAAAACTACATCATACTGAGGTAAATACAAGAATATTGGCCCAGTTTGAACCTCAGTAAGTATACACTTGAGGTGAGCAGAAAATTACGCTATTTCCATTAATATGAAGGAGAACATCCATCACAGCAGATGGTTTATGTTCTCTCAGCCTGTGGTCTGTGTTTGTCCATGGTCTCTCCTCTGTCTGCTGTGTGAGCTTCAGTCAGTGCTACAATGCTACATAAACGGCTTGTTTTGTCTTGACCCTCCTTCCCTCCCTCCCTCCTTCCTCTTCCTCCCTGTTCACCCCAAAGTCGAGCAGATCACCGCCGTTTTCACCGCCGCCACCAGGCAAAAGGCATGGGACCATTTCTCAAAAGCACAGCGCAAGAACATAGACATTTGGCGCAAGCAGTGTGAGGTTGGTATACCTTTTTCTGTTTTTTCTCCTCCAACCCCCGAGCCAACTGCTTTCTTCTCTGCCGTCATTGCTGAGTCCCCAGGAGAAAACTGACAGACAGCCATGTAGAATTTGTTGTGTTCAGTGCCCTTGTTGTTGTCGCTGCTTTTCTCCTGGACGCTGTGCCCTCACAAGCAGACAGGTAGTCAGAACCCAGCCTCTGATGGCCTGAGTCTGCACTTTTCTATTTGCCTCCAGCCCTGGTGTGAAGCAAAGTTCTGAGGCCTTCCTTGAATGTGTGAGGCGCTGCCATGGCAACATCTATTTCCAGGATTACGTCTCTGATCAATAATTTATCCACAGTCAAATTGAAATAAAAAGTATGAACATACGAATGCTGTGAAGCAGGGTAGATTTAGTTCAGTCAGCAGTTTGAGGGCAATGTAGCTGATTCATGTGGTGCAACCTGTTGTTTAGCTGGGATTCTGTCAGGCTGTGAAGGTCAAACTATCGCAGAGGCCTCAACTGAGTCAAATCGGTGTCACTACATATGTATTTTTGGTTGAAGAAGAGGTAAGATATAAAAATTTGCACACAGTACAGCATGCTTCAGTTTGAGCCTTTCCATTAATGGCTGTGGTAAGTCCTGTACCCTTACACTATCTCTATAGCAACAGCATTGATTTTTGTCTTGCTCAATGGAACATGCTGCTTTTTCTCATCTGTACAAATAGGCAGATTGGTGTCAGAAATGTGCTGTGAAGGTACAGTTGGCAAATGAAGAGATAATGAATATGGAAGTCCTAATGGGATTATCCCAGGAGGCAACCGCCACAGATGTGATGAGAGATAATGCAGCAGGCACAGAGAGGCTTTTTATCTTCAGTCTAATTTATACTTTTACGGATTTTGTCTCATCACAGTCATGTAGTCACTTTTATAAATGGCATAGGTTCCTAGTGTTAAGTGATGGACTCCACTGGTGGAAAACTATTTTGCTATTCTGGCTGACGGATGATTTTGTAATAATATGAAACCAGCATGTTCTCATCTTGTGAAATACTCACAAGTATGCAAAGCAGTTAGTTCCTACTGGCCCTATGTTGTGTTCCAGAAAACTGTGCCGTTGGACTTATTGAACTTACATTGAACTTACAGTCTGCCTGACGTTAAGATACATTGTAAATGTGTCATTCAGTAATGTTAATTGACTCTTTGGGCTGAAAGCTAGCCATTAATGTTTCTACATTTTACCAAATATGAAGAGTGAGTACAGCAATATATCATCACACTAGTTTTTAAGCTGCATTAAATTATAATATCTGGTGTGATCCATAAATATATATACATGCTGTACTAATGTCTAGTAAATAGGTGTAGTAATACATTTTTAACATTCACATTGTGTATCTCTGAGGGTGCGGCCATTATTCTGTGAAGACAGGCTGCAACAGCTTGGAAACTTGGGGTACATCGGTTTGTCCCAACGTGCCCCATTACGACCTCCAACTTCAAGTGGCATTCCAGTACAATTTTCCTAGCCGGAAACTGGGAAATTGCAGACTTTCTGGAATGCACAATTAAAGACACAAAGTAGCATAAGTCAGTGGCATGATTACACTACTGACCTACACTACTGACTAGTACCTGAAAGGTAGTTACTGACCTGTAGTTCAGTCAGGAAATGACATGAAGCTAAACTAAATGCACATATCAACCAGTTAATCTCTCTTCTAAATTTGCTTAGTATGACATTCTTTATAATAGACTATAAAGTATGAGAAAAGATTGGTGTAAAAATAGTATGACTATGGAAGTATGCAGTACAGTAGTAATTATATGGTACCGTCGCTACCATATACAGTAGCTACTAAATATGAAGCTACTTGCACAAAGCAAGCTTATGCTACTTGGAAGCTTACGCTGCATTTTTTACAGTCTGGGAAAAAACATTGATTTGCTAGCCCAATTCTAAAATGCACTTTTTAAATATCAAATGTGCCATTATATCATGTATTACAAGACTAGCAAAATGGTTGGGACATGGAAAAATCAATATGTAACAGATAACTTTTTGAATATGAAGCTATTAGCAGCTAGCTAGTAGTTAGCGATTAGCTTTAAGCTGGTCCATATGTAAGCTAACACTGCATCTTCAGCAGCTCGATTTATCCATGACTTTGTCCGGTCAATCTTTAAAATTTTGGTTACTTTTGAGTTGAAAATTCTCCATTATATACTGTTATATATAAAATGAAACAAATGTGTATGCGTACTATTTACATAATCTGCTAATGCTACATATAAGCCAAGGCTGAATGTTTTTTTTCAGCAAAGAACAGAAAAAATAACATTCACTGCAAGTAGCCTGTTGAATGGCATCACGATGATTATTTAATTTTTAGAAGTGCTATTGAAATTCTCTTACACTGTTTTAAGGAAAATTAAGAAAAAGACAACTTATAAATGGTGTCAGGAGGCAGGTGCTATGTCGGTGATTTAACACTAAATTTTATATAAGGAGCAATAGAAAGAAGAGGCAACTCATGAACAATTTATTATCATAAACTCCTTTGTTCAGTAGCATCCTGACATTAATTCTGGCACTGTTAACTGTAATAAAAATGAGAAATTGGCAGCTGTAATTACTGTAGAATATGCTGTGTGGTGCTGAGGATTGCTGCACTCTGTGTGGTTGCTGTAATCTTCCAGGAGCTGAGAAATGCTCACAGTGAGGAGATCATGGGCATCCGGCGAGAAGAAGAGATGGAGATGTCCGACGAAGATTCAGATGAAAGTCCGTGTAAGAAGATGCGTATCGAGGAAAATGGTATGAAAGCTTCTGTACAAACACATTAAGTTAACGTCACAAGTGTAATCGTCACGTTGTATTTTTACAGTCAGGGTTTCATTTTCTCGTTATGTCTTCTTTTTTCCTATGTCTAAAGGAGTACTCAAGACAGAAAGTGATGCATTTTTTCCCTTAAGGCATTTGCAGAAAATCTGTCTAGTCTGTCCATGCTCATTCATCCCAAACAGACACTGTACCAGTTGTATAGACATTAGCTGGATTGTTAAATTAAATGATAGTGTAAAGGAGTGAACTGTGCTCATATCAGCCTTTAAGAAGTTCTTACAACGCACACTATTACCATTTCGTTTATTTGATTATATATATGATTCTGAAACACATGCCCCCGACCTGCATCTTTTCTTTAATCTTGTAGTAACTTCATGTTTAAAATCTGCTTTTTTTTACCATCCTGTAGAAGGATGCCGAGTAATGATAGTGATGTTTTTGTTTCTACATATGGAATGGATCACATCATGTTGCTTGAACTCTTCTTCAGCATAGGGAGAGTTGAGCAGAAATCCTCACACCTTGCATTAATATGCATGTTTTGGAAGCTTGGCGACATTTTGAATCCATCCCAAATGCAGTGAGAATGTTTTCACTCAATGGATTTGGACTAAACAGCTGTGTAGCCTTAATAAAACCACTTATCAGTGAGGATAATTGGAAAAAAAGGCTTCAATTTGCTAGGGTGCATAAAGCAATGCAGCAATGGAAGAAGGTCATGTGGTCTGATGAGTCCAGATTTACCCTGTTCCAGAGTGATGGAGCATCAGAGATCACCCATCATGCCTAGTGTCTGCTGTACAAGCCAGTGAGGGCAGTGCTATGGTGTGGGGTTTCTGCAGTTGGTCAGGTCAAGGTTCAGCAAGTTTATGTGTCCAACGAATGAGGTGAGCTGACGACCTGAATGTACTGAATGACCAGGTTGTTCCGTCAATGGACTTTTTCTTTCCTGATGGCGCAGATATATTCCAAGATGACAATGGCAGGACTCATGGGGCTCAAATTGTCAAAGAGTGGCTCCTTTAACAATACAAGATGTTAGTGAAAAAGTAATGCAAAACTGGATGTAAATAAATTTGACTATGCAGAAGCTTATTGAAACGATGCCACAGTGAATCCATGACATTGTCAAACTTAAAAGCAGCCCAATGAAATATTAGAGTGTGGCTTTTATGGCCAGGTAATGTGTATAAAATATATAGAAAAACTGGCTTTGTCTACCATGTCTGGAATTCAAAAGACCCATAGGGCCATACTGAAAATGTCTTAGACGTTGTGGAGGTTTGCCTCGAACAGTTTTGATTTGTTTTTTAAAATCTGTTCCTACATTGAAATGAAATATCACCAGTGTGTGCTTTTACAACCCACGAATACATATAATTTCAACATATACAAAATCCAGAGACGTTTCATCAGAGACCTGCCTGCTTTAAATGTCTTGGTTTAGTCATTAAAAGAGCTTTGATTAGGATTGGGGGAAATACTGCAATGTGGATCATTTTTTATCACATCTTTGCAGACTTTTTCTGTATTAAATCACTATCTATCTTTCTTTCAACTCAGCTCCTAAACCCAACAATACAAACCATAAATATTAAGTCAAAAGCACTTGCAATAATGGTGATGTAAGCAAATATGGAAATGTAGATATGGAATTATTTTTTCCCAAAGTATTGAGAATACAATAACATTGGCAGGGAGGGTTTCCATTGCATATACAGGGTGATGTGAAATAATTAGTGATCACTCAAGGTGCATATGAAGACACATTCAGCTGTGAAGTGACTTACAGCAGCCCCATTGGGATCAAGTCCCTATGAAACACATTAATGCCATGTATGATCAGGGCCAGAGCATGTGTTTTACTGCTACATTCATTCAGTAACACGATCGAAATATTTCTGTTCTGTTCACGGTAACAAGAGACTTCACTATTTAAACAGAAAATCTCTGAAACAGATAGTTTGTCAGTTTGTTGTTTTATTAAATACAGAGGAAGCGAGTGCAAAGCGCTGAGCTTCAATGTCCTCGAGAGATTCATAATTTATCAACTCTATGTTCTTTTGTCTATTCTTCACATCTCATGTTTTCCTCTTTCTGCATTTACCTCCTTGTCTCCTCCATCATCCCCTCTCCCTCCTGTCACTCAGGAGTGTGCGAACAGACCCATGCATCTTTGAAGGAGGAGAACGACTCTCTGCGGTGGCAGCTGGACGCCTACAGGAACGAGGTGGAGTTGCTCAGGAAGGAGCAGAGCAAAGCCAGCCGACCAGATGACGAGCACACACACTCGCAAACGCATACACACACTCCTGAGGCACAGATCCAGCTGTTGCAGCAGAGCATGCACAACATGCAGCAGGTAGGGGCCAGAGTTCTCTGACTGCTCTTTCACACCTCAGCCTGCAAGTGACCAAGGCTAATTAAAAGTTTTGATTCATTCCACCAAAATATCCTGAAAAATTGAAGCTTGTGAACGTGTTGTCACCTAGGGCTAATTTTAAATAATGAACCGCACGGGTTGTTAGTTACACAAGACAAGGCTCATTAGTCTGGATGCCGGGTTCTGTCCTGGTTTCACACTTTTAAAAATAAGGAGCTAGCACATGACCAGATGTGGACACGTACGGAACTTACACTACCTGCCAAAAGCTTGGACGCACCTTGTCCTTAAGCGTTTTTTCCTTTGTTTTTTACTCTTTTCAACACTGTACATTAATACCAAATACTGTGACAGAACACATGCGGTGTTAGTAAACAAAATAAATGAGAAAATATCCCACAAAACGAACAAAAACGGACAAGACAAATCCACAAAATAAAAACAGAATAAAATAAATATGGAAAAGATCAATCAAAGTGACCAGAGTGAGCGAAATCATTCATAAACTGAACAGAAATGAACAAAAAAAAAATTAACAACGTAGCGGACAGACCAATGCACTAATGGACAGGAATGAACAAAATAATCAAACAGAACCAAATAATCAATAAAATGGGAAACAAAATTGTAAAAAAAAACAAAACAATAACAATAAAATAATAAAAAATGAACAAAACATGAACAAAATAATGCAACAATGAACAAAAAGGAAACCAAAGATGAACAAATATGCATGTAAAGTATGTTTTTAGGGACTGAGAAATTTAAATCATCATCTAAATTTACTAACAACTACTACTACTGAGAGGGATGAGCCCTCCCCTCCACTGTCCACTGCTGGAATTCCTCAAGCCTTTAAACTGTTCAACTGTTTCAAATGAGCTGCTCAGAAGTGTATTTATCACAAACAAACACAGGGTACTTTACTTTCCCCAAGCAAACGAAAAGGGGGAAAAAAAAAGAACTGCAACGGCATTTCAGTGCTGAGTCAGACCTCTCCCATAATCCCTCACGCCGCTGATTTCACAAACCAGCACGGAAAGCTTTGTCACAGCATCCAGCTCGTTTGCCACGAGTTCGCCTGATTTAGCTTGACTTCCTGCCTTCCTCAATCTAAAGTGACAGCACTTATAGAACGAGGCACGTTAGATACAAACCCACTGAACACACACACACACACACACCCTGCTGGCTTATAAATGTGTTGCTTACTTGACTTCTAACAGTGTGAGAGAACGTCACAATCCTGTCACTCTTCATTTGTCGCCTGCTGTTGTTTTTGTTGCTTCAGTACAGAGGAGCCACTGTGACGAACAAATAAGTAATGTACTGGGATAGACTTAAAAATACATAACACGTACAGCTACAGCTGATTTTGCTATTTATAGGTATGTGTTTGAGTAAAAATTTTCTGACCTACTGATAACATGTCTCCCAAATTCCAAATTAAAAATGTCATTTCGTTCATTTATTTGCAGAACTTGACAAAATGAAACGATGCAGTGTCTTCAGACTCAAATGATATAAATAATAAGTTCATATTCATATGATGGCTGTCAAGTGATTAAAATTTTCAATCTAATTAATCACAGGGTCACTGTGAATCATTTTCAATTAATCATGATTAATAGCACATGCCAAGGTTAAGTACACATACAAAAATAGATTATGACCATAAATTAAAACTGACAATAATTGAGGAAATACATGCAGTTTGACAAATATGATGCTGGGACATTACTTAGCAAACTGCGTAAATGATTGGACAGGGGACGTGCCAGTCTTACAGTGGTCTCGTGGTTGCAAGCCATAACTTACAACCTTCCAGCTGCACAAGTTCATGCATGAATTTAGTGCATGAGTGGATTTGACAACAGTCATCGCTGTATCACCAGTAGAGGAGCAAACATGACTCATTCACAAGTAAGAAAACAACTAACATGATTATTAGTGGGATTGCTGAGTCATGCAGAAATCCCACTATTGTTGTTTTCAGTCTTTATTCCCTATTTTTCCACTTCCATACATGTTTTGTCATTTAACTGATCCTATGTTTTTCGTCCGATTCAAACCATTCAAACTTCACATTGTTCATCTTATTCAGTACAAGTGTGCTATTGCTTCCTATAATTCTAACCTTTATAATTTTAAAAATATTAAGCTTTTTTGACAGATTTTTTTTCCCATAGGCAATGAATAGAGAAGTCTAACAGAATGTGTGGTTACCATGGCAATGACAATCCTTTGATCCTTTGATTACTGACACCTCCTGATCCTTTGATTTATAATGACACCTTGGAGCTGCTCCTGGCAGCCCCAAGGTGTCATTATAAATCATTTTTAGAACTAATTTCATACATTCCTTTTCAGATAATTAACATAACTTCCTTTTCAAATAATAATAATGAATGAACGTGTACATATGAGTGTGTAATTCATACTTTATATGGGAGTTTTCGTGGGTCTTGGAACAGATTAATTGGTTTTACATGTATTCCTATGGGAAAACTGGTCCTGTCTTACAAAATTTTTGCTTCACAAACATGACACCGGAACGGATTAAATTCCTACCCTAAGGTTCCACTGTATGTTTGACTTTTATTTAGTTCCTTTTTTACTTGTACCAGATAATGGAATCTGAAATGCAGCCTATCTCTGTCATCCTGTCATTAAATAAGCTACAGCTGCGACTGTTCATCTTTACTCACACACAAAAACGAATGATTTCCGTGTACCTGGAAGGCTGTAAGTCGTTACTTGTCTTGCACGTGCACTACAGTAACACTATCAGCTACTAGCTAGTTTCCCAACATCGCAGACTGCAACTTTAACTCTTGTGTTCCCAGGAGGTGTGTTTTAAATTTCTGCTCAAAACTAAAATAATATATCAAAATCTAACTAGGATGTTGATGCTGTTCAAAACATTAAATCAAAATAGACAAAGTATGTACTAAATCAAATGAAAAATTCCAAAAAGTTCACAAAACAAAGAAAGTTCAACCAAATAATCTGAACAAGGAGGAAAAAATTAACAAGATAATTGAAGGCATTAATAATACTGAAAAAATAAATAACAAAATGTACAAAATCTTCAAGTGAATGAAAAGATAAATGACATAAAATATATGTTAAATCACATATGTTATTTTTAATAGTTGGCTAAATTAATCCACACATCCTATCATTGGTAGGTATATCACTTCGTAAATGTGGAAGATATTTATTTTGATTCAATGTTTTCTTGTACAAAACTTAATGTTCAAAATATGTACGCAGTCAAGCAAAAGAAAAATCCATACATGAAAAAAAAAGAACAAAATAGTCCTCAAAACAAACAAAAGTAAAACAAGAATCTAACAACTGAACAAGCATAAATAAATATTCATAGCAATGTACAAAACTCTCAAGAATATGAACAAAATGGGCAAAATACCTATAACGAACAACATATGTACCAAATCAAACAATGAAATTATTAAAAAAAAAAAAAAACCCTCTGTAACCCTGTGAACGTCTTTCGCTGCAGCGTCTCCTCGTCCACACAGACTCCAGAGGACATGTGCAGTGTGAACAGACTCATACGTGCTGCACGGAAACATTTTACCGTTGGGGCAGTGAAGAAATGGTCGACCCTTCTGTTTTGTCTCAGCGGCTGATGTTTTGTCTTCCAGCAACTCCTGAATCTGCAGGAGCAGCTGAGGAGTAAAGAGGATGAGCTGGAGCAGGCGAGAGAAGAGCAGCGTCACCTGGAGGCAGATGTGCTCCTGCTCCGAGACCAGGTGTGTCACTGGCATTTTTAAACAACAAATCTGAAAAAAAGAAACTACATATTTGTAGGGGGCTAATAATTGTGACCTCACGTATATCTTTTATAAGCTATTGGACATATATTTAATCTGGGTATACTGTATGAACAAATTATGCAGGTATTTCGGCACTGCATTCAAATTCAGAACTAATACAAAAGTGCTTAAAAATCTACATAATGATTCGGGATAATGAACGAAAGTGAAAAGATGATAAAATTAGATAAAAAAAATTAGATAAAAAAAGACATAAGAGCAAAAATCGCAAAAAAAATGAACAAAATACAAGAAAAATTGACAAAAATGTACAAAAACAAAATAAAGTAACCATAACTAAAAATGAACAATATAATCTTGACGATCAAGAAGAAGGAAAAATATAAAAATATTTAAAAAAAGGAAATCAGTCAAAGAAAACCCCAAAAGAACACAGATTGCCAAAAAAATAAAGAAATCCAGGCTATGGACAAAAATAAGAAAAAACAAGATCTAATTTAAATGAGAAAAATAGTGACATAAATAGATAAATAAATAAAATAAATAAATAAAATAATAATAATAGTGATAATACAACCCAGACATTAAACAAAAAATGTTCAAAATAAAGAATCCAATTTAATCCAGAAGACTGCCACCTACTTTTGGGTCCTGAGCCACCAGATGACAGTTTACCATGTCGGTGTAATGAACTGTCACAGTATTTTTGCGCCGTGAGGAGCATTACCTGCAGCAACATCAATAAAAGGCCTTAGTGTTTTTCCCAAATCATTTTTCTGTCACTCTGCTGTGGCTCTGAAATGCTCTGTGAAATAGAAATGCACACACAGACAGGTACGAAATGATGGGATAAAGGTTATTCAAGGATAGAGGGGCTGCCATGGTAACAAGCCACGCGTCCCCCTCGGGTGTTTGTACAAATGAATGAATTAATGTGTGACTTCTACAAATGTCCAATAAAATGAGCAGAAAAGTATACAAAACAATGAAGTAAATTAACACAAAACTACAAAACGAGCAATAAATGAACAAAATAAGAAGTATGTAGTAAACAAAAAAGTGCTGAACAGCCCAAAACATGGTTAATGTTTTAGATTGTCCAAAGAAGACACATAGTTGACCTTTAACGCAATGGTTTTCTGTTCACAGGTGTGCCTTCTGAAGAATTAATTTGTGACATTTCCTGCCCTTTTAATGTTTTTAGACCATCAGTTGTCTTGTGCAGAGGAATGTTGGGTACAGAGTCAATAGTCCTTTACAGTAAGTGCTGCTACAACTACTTTGCAAATCCATGTTATGGTAAGAAACATAAAAGAAAAGACAGTCCATCGATACTTTAAGATGACGAATGTCAATCAGTCCAAAACGTTTGCAGTCACCATGCACCTGACTGTCCCTGGTTTCTGAGGCTGTTCATTCTATTAGACGTCTTCTCTGCAGCAGAGGTAGCACTTGGACTTCCTTTCCTGAGACAGTCCTCATTAACATCAGTTTCATTGTAGTGTTTGATGCTTCTGAGATTTTTTTTTGGACTGACTGTCATTTCTAAAAGTAGTAATGGACTGTCTTTTCTCTTTACCTAACAGGCATCATGTACACAAATTCAAATGGTTGGATATTTGGAATTGGGGGTGGAGGAGTTTACGTATGTTGGGGTCTTGTTCTTCAGTGAGGGGATGATGGAGTGTGAGATTGACAGACGGATTGGTGCGGCGTCAGTAGTAATGTGGATGTTGTATTAGTCAGTTGCCATCAAGAAGGAGGTGAGCCGAAAGGCAAAACTTTCAATTTACCAGTCAATCGATGTTCTTACCCTTCACCTATGGTCAGGAGCTTTGGGTCATGACTAGAGACTGTATATATTAGTGGACAAAGTGACCATGATGCCACGCACTGGTTTTTGAATAGCTGTTTTGAGGCCAATCAGGTTGCCAGTTCCAGGATGACATTTTGGAGCCAAAAACAAGATGTAACCACATTTGGACAAATGGTGGCGGAGCTATTGGAGCATAGTATGCCAAGGGTTTTATGGGAAAGCTAATAGTAGATGCTTGAAATTTTTCAGATTGACTGACTTTCATTCCTAAAAGTAATAATGGACTGTCTTTTCTCTTTACTTAAATGTTTCTTGCCATAATATGGATTTGTACAGTAGTTGTAGTAGCACTAATAAGGGTATTGACTTTGTACTCATTAATACGGTGACTAGAGCTACAAACTCCTGCCTCAGGAAAATTATCTTTACATATAAAAACTGTTGTATCAAACCCTGTTCTGATGATGATCACAACATTCTCAGACTCAATCTCCAATTGTCCTATCAAATATATTGATTGATTGATTGATACTTAATTGATCCCACAAAAAAGGGGAAATTCACAAATGGCAGCGAACTGAGCTTCCAGAATTAGGCTCCATAGGAAGCAAAATGATGGTCACGTACAAAAAAACCCTCACACATGCACAATTAGCAGAAAAGTTACTCACATATTACATTGACAAATCAAGGTAAGAGAGAGTTGGGGTGTGTATGTAATGTGCATATGATCAGTGGATGCATTGTGTCGTATCAGTTCTGACAGGGAAGGTCAAGAATCCTTTCTCAGTGCATATTGTCCAGGTGTTAGGTTCCATGATGGTTACCGTGGCGACATGTGTCCATAGAAAAGTTCACCTTGACATCAGTCAAGAATCCTTCACCAAGGCACCTAGTCAGATGTTAAGTTCCATGATGCCCCACCATGGCAGCAAGCATGTCCGTTAAAAGTTCAGCTCACCCCCTTATCAGAGTGTTGATGAAAAGCGGGGGGGAGGGTGATAAAACAGAGCCTATTCTCCAAGCAGCGTCTTCACCAAGGAGAGAGATTACACACAGCCTGTCCAAGGCCATGAGAGGGAGCCGAAACAAACAAGATAAGTCGGTCACACTTTCAGAGGCAGAAAGAATTTAACTCCTTATTGCCCAATTTTATATTTCCTTTTTTTTACCAGATCCCAAAAGGTACATCCTATGGAGAGACCCCAGCACTCCTGTGATGTAACCCACTCTTCGATTTAACTCAGAAATTGTCCATGTTGTGCTGCCGTTGCTCTTCCCACTTGCTTGATTTGGAGACTTTACAGCTTTCTCCATTGTTCTTCGAAATAACAGGAAAACACCCAAGCCAATCAGCAGAAATCCTGTTATCATGGTTCCACATAGATAAATATCTATCATATCCTCAGTGGACAGCACCTCCAAAAATGCATAAGTCCCCACGCGTCCACTGATCCTCACATGTCCAGCAGCCACTGTCCTCAGAGGACCCACAGGTTCTCCTCGACCCGTCCTCCTGCGTGTCAATGTCATTGAGGTCCAGCTGGTCAATTCCATGTTGCTTTGGGTCTTTAGGGGGAGACTCCGGCAGAGAATGAGCAAAAACACACAGACAAGCTATAGCAAGCAGGGAAACAGGGACGGGAGCAGATGGAAATGCGTCTGCACTCTCTGAAAGCCTGAAGAGAAGATTTATGAATCTTCTTAAAGTTAAAAAGACTATATCCTAGTAAAGATAAAAGTGATGCATAAAGCATCTTAACCTTTAAAAGAGCTCCTAAGGTGACACACTGTTAGGGAGTAGTGAGGACGACTTTAAGAGGATGAAGAGTTTCTTAAGCAGAGGAGAAAATGAAGGTTGAATGATTACACTCTAGCAGTGAAATATGATATCTGAAAAGCAGGACGAAACAAAGAGGCTTTGTTGTTGTTGTTGTTGTTTTTTTTAACAAACACCAGAACTACAATGAATTGCAATTTTTTTTGTTTTCCTCCACTGTTAATGCTTCATGTTGAACAAGAGCAAAATGTCTTTACCCAGTGTGGATCTTTAATAAACATAGTTGCATAACTCATTGCTGTTATTATTTTTTCATCCTGCTTTATTCAGATCCTATAAATAAAGTCTTGGACTGAGACATCTGCACATGTAATACTAAAAACTAAATTGAGGTCATTCTTCAAGCATAGACACAGAATTGAAAAGATGAAGGAAGATTTCAAAACTATAATAATGCTGCCAAATACACTGCCTGGACAAGAAAAAGGTCACCACCTGGATTTAACTAAGCAAATAGATACAAACCTCCCATTGGATAATTTCTGCATGGTTGATTATGTCTGAGCTGGTAACAAGTGATATAAGGATAGTGGCAAACCACCATCTTCGAAGAAAAAATGTGGTTGGAAAAAAATCTTGAATGATGATGACCAGTAATCATTTAAATGTGTGGTGAAATCAAATTGTAAAAAAACAACAGTAGAGCTAAGGACTATGTTTAATAGTGAAAGTAAAAGCATTTCCATGCACACAATGCAAAAGCAGCTCAAGGGATTGGGACTAAATAGCTGAGTAGCCTTGAGAAAACCACTTATCAGTGAGGCTAATCGGAAAGGCACCTGTCGGCTGCCGCGTCATTAGAGAGGGCTTAACATGAGTGCACCTTAATATCAAGTAAAATTCCTTGTATGTGTATGCATGCTTGGCAATAAAGATCATTCTGATTCTGATTCTGATTCTGATTCTGAAAAAAAGGCTGCAGTTTGCTAGGGAGCATAATATTTTGCTGTTCTGCCTTTAGCTTTGATTATGACACACATTTGCTGTGGCATCGATTCATTAAGCTTCTGCAATGTCTCAACATTTATTTACATCCAGAGTTACATTCATTTTTTGCCAAGATCTTGAGTTGATGATGGGAGAGTCGGACACTGTGCAAAGTCTTCAACAGCACATGACAGGAAATGCTTTTACTTTCACTATTAA